>JAJEJO010052118.1:0-47346 GCA_020662805.1 Glaucomys volans | reverse complement strand
TGGCTCAGTGGTGGAGTGCCCCTGGGTTCAATCCCCAGTACCAAAAAAAAAAAAAAGTAGAAATAAGGGCTGGGATATAGCTCAGTAGGTAGAGTGCTTGCATCACAAGCACAAGGCTCTGGGTTCAATCCCCAGCACTGGAGAAAAAAAAAAAAAGTTGAAATAATTAACTGATAAATAAAAACATGCTTAATAGGCTTAATAGATCTGCTAGATAGTAAGGTAATATTAAGATAATACAAATTTGTGACTTATAAAACCAAATATTGTAAATAAAATGGAGAAAATTATGAATGTTTTAGTCTTAAAAATAATAAGTTCCTGGGTGTGGTACTGCAAGCTTATCATTCCAGTCACTGTGGAGTCTAAGGCAGGAGTATAACTAATTCAACACCAGCCTGAGCAATTTGTGAGACTCTATCTCAAAATGAAAAATAAAAAGGCTTGGCTGTAACTCAATATAGAGTGCCTCTGGGTTCAATCCCCAAGACCATCCCCCACAAATAAATAAATAAGCAAATAAAATAAAGTAAATAAAATAAAAATAATACCTGAATATCATAGGTAATTTTAAGGTTGATTACATTCAGATAAAACAGCTAGCTATATAGTCTAGATATATTTCTACATACCTATGCAAAAGTAATCCAAGTCAAGATTGAAAACCTGGAATACTCTTCATCAATAAATTAATTAATAATTTGAATTAATTGTGAAGGTAGTTTACACAGAGTAAAGATGAAGTCCTATTTTATAGACATTGTCTAAATGATCAGGGAATATATAGTTCTAGTCTTACACAGATTTCTTGAGAGTATTTTTTAAAAATAGAACCTGGTTTTAGAGTTTATGCTAATGAAACCTTGTGTTGGTAGGTGAGTCGGAAAGCAGATGCCCAGGTGGTAACTCCTATGCAGAGATACACCAGAAAACAAGGAAAGGAAAGTTTAAATTTTCATGTGATATTCATGAAATTTCTCTGAGCAAAAATACACCCTAATTTATAAGTGCTTTTCTACAAAATAGAAAAATAGGCAACATTTTATAGCAATTTTCACAAGACCATTATCATCATCCTATTCAAACTGCATATTAAAAAATATAATATAGCCTGGGGTGTGACTCAGTTGTAGAGTATTCACCTAGCATGTGTGAGACCCTGGGTTTGATCCTCAGCACCACATAAAAATAAAATGAAGGTGCTGTGTCCACCTAGAAATAAAAAAAAATAAATATTTTCTTAAATTTATTATAACATATTGGACAAATTTCCCATGTTCTTGGATAAAAACATAGCATTAAAAATCTTCCTAATCTGATCTCTAAATTCATGCTAATACCTACCCAAATTCAGCAACATTTTTTGAAGGAACTGAATGACTATATTCTAAAATGTATACGAAAGGTGTATAGAAAAATCAGGCATCACTGAACAAAGAAAAATGTACCTGTGAACAGATGCTATGTATTTCATAGCTGAAGCCACCTTAAAGTTGTAGCAATAACAAAAAGAGACAAATAAATGAATGAAATGTAATACAGATAAAAATACATAAACATATGTATACCCAATATATAAACAGAGGTATTTTACAAGTCAGTGAGACAAAGTTAGATATTTAATAAATGAAGTTGGGAAGATTGGCTAATTCTCTGAAAAAAATTAGTTCTATAACTAATATATAACATATAAAAGTAAACTCTAGATATATTAATAATACAAAAGGAAAAACTAGAAATGAATGTGAAAATATTTCATATGCAAGATCCCCCAAATGACAGTTAAGATAGGTCTTTTTTAATCACTATAAGTACGTGGGTTTTTAATCTGAATGAGATGGAGACTCACAAAATAACCTATATGTGTTTCAAAGGACCACTGTGTCTGCAGTGTTGACAATAAATTCTAGTGTAGCAGAGGCATACAAAGAAAATCATAGCATTCCAATCATGAGGTGCACCGCCTTGATGGTAGGAAAAAGGTTTCATGATGTGATTATTTATGAGAAACAAGGACTTGTGAAAAATCTGAAGTGTTGATATTGGATGTATGATGAAAGCATTACAGGATAAATGTCCAGCTTTTTGCTTGAGGAATAAAGAGTAAGGATGTTGCAAGTGGAAAGGCTCCAAGATGCAGTAGGTTTGATAGGGAGTTTGGAAATGCAGTTTGGATTCCATTGATTTACAAGTCTTTCACTTTATAACATATACAAAAATGGAGCATAAAGAACAATGAAATCCTGTCACTTGCAGCAAAATGGATGGAATCAGAGGACATTATGTTAAGTGAAATAAGACGAATACAGAAAGACAAGTACCACATTTTCTTTTTCATATGTGGAAACTAAAAATTGTTGCCCTGAATGAAGAATATTGATTGCTTATGATTGAGAAGGATGAAGCTGAAGTTGTAGATTTGAAGAAAGACTGTGGATATGCTCAAAGTACGTTGTAAACATGTACCCAAATATCACAATGAAACACTTTAATTTATACAATTAATATGAGTTAATAAAAATGCATTTTCAAGTGGAGATATTTGAATTTGGAGTAAAAAAGTGAAGCATCTTTTTATATAAATTTAGAAATCATTGGAATATATGTAAAATTAATATTGATAACAAAAAAGATGGAGAGAAATGACAGAAAGGATAAGTTTTATATCCTTTTCAATCAATTTAAATTGGAACATTTTTCCACATATGTATTTTTCTTACAAACTTTATTACATGTTATACACAGAATCAAGCAGAGCATAGACCACTTGAACTCCATAAATATATATTAATACATAAGTTTGTTTCATATTAATGGAGTAAAATTACCAAATAGCATCAAAATATGTGATATGGAACCACAAAACAAACAACAAAGCACCTCTTTGGAATTTTCCTGGATAGGCCCCATACTCAGTTTTAGAAAGGATCTTGATTTCTAAGATGTGGAAAAAGGAAAGTGGGTATGTCAGGTAGTGGAGAAAAGAAATTAGATGTTGCCTGCTTATTTATTTTTTTATTATGTATTCAGTGATAAAAATCTGAAATATTTCAAAAGTAAGTGAAATATCAAGACACTAGTTCAAATCTCCTAAATCCTATTCTAGCATCCCATTTCTTACAGGAAGAGAACAGATATCTCTAGATATAAAAAATAATTTTGGAAACTGAAAAACCATTTGGATTAAGAGGAAAATAATGAATACTAAACTTGAATTTTAATATGAATACAATTTTAATAACCATGAAAGTAGATGCACCAACTACCATATATGGGAAACAAAATGTATGTAGAGTCAGAAGAAATTAACATGTCTTTTAGAATTTTAGCTAAATAACAAAATCAAGTGCCATTACATGCAAATCACTGCTGACATATTTAAATATTACAGATTTTCTACCACTGAATATAAAATTAATTATTAAATAAGCAGGAAACATCAAAATTCTTAATTCCAATATCTTTACAACGTAAAAAATCTTTACATGTAAAAGGTTTTGAGAGCACCTGTAACCACACTGAAATTAATATGGTAAAAGATCTGTTTATACTTACTTAGACTGCTTACAGTAGTGGATTATTCTCTTCTGAAATAATTACACAAATACCCACAAATACTGCTTAATTTTCTTTTCTGGAATCACAGTTCATTGATTTCTTATCAATAAAACAGGGATTGGTCAAAAGTTAAGAAAGAAAAACATAAAAATAAAACATTGATATTTAATCATTTTTTTGTCTTAAGAGTCTCTGTACAGTATTTATCCAGTGAAAATACCTTATCTTAGCAATAAAGGGCAGGTACTACATCGCAAAGCAGATCTCTGGAATTTAAATTTTTTGAAAGAAGAAAAACTAAGGATAATAGGAACATACCTCAACATCATGAAAGCTATATATGCGAAACCCAAGGACAGCATAAATTCTAAATGGAGAAAAATTGAAAATATTCCTTTTAAAAATTGGAACAAGACAAGGATGCCCTCTTTCACCACTTTTATTCAACATGATCCTTGAAAATCTAACCAGAGCAATTAAAGAGAAGAAAGAAATTAAAGGGATACAAATAAGTAAAGAAGAACTCAAACTATCATTATTTGCTTATGACATGATTCTATATTTAGAAGATCAAAAAAATTCCCCCAGAAACCTTCTAGAACTAATAAATTAATTCAGCAAGGTATCAAGATATAAAATCAACACCCATAATTCAAACACATTCCTATACATCAGTGATGAATCCACTGGAAGAGAAACTAGGAAAACTACCCCATTCAGAATTGCCTCAAAAAAATAAAATACTTGAGAATCAATATAAAAAAAGAGGTGAAAGACCTCTACAATGAAAACTTCAGAACATTAAAGAAAGAAATTAAAGAAGGCCTCAAAGATGGAAAGACCTCCCATGGTCCTGGATAGGCAGAATTAATATTGTCAAAATGGCCATACTACCAAAAGTGTTATACAGATTTAATGCAATTCCTATTAAAATTCCAATAACATTCTTCATAGAACTAGAAAAAGCAATCATAAAATTAATTTGGAAAAAAAAGAGACGCAGAATAGCCAAAGCAATCCTTACCAAGAAAAGTGAAAAGGCATAACAATATCAGACCTTAAGTATATTACAGAGCTATAGTAACAAAAACAGCATGGTATTGACACCAAAACAGACACATAGACCAATGGTACAGAATAGAAGACACAGAGACAAACCCACACAAATAGAAGTATCTTATACTAGACAAAGGTGCTAAAAATATTCTCTGGAGAAAAATAGGCTATTTGACAAATCATGCTGGGAAAATTGGAAAGCGAAATGTAACAAAAGAAAATTAAATGTCTATCTCTCACCATGCACAAAACTTAACTCAAAGTGGATCAAAGACTTAGGCATTAGAACAAAGACTCTGTGCCTACTAGAAATAAAAGTAGGCACAAAACTTTACCATATTGGCCTAGAATCTGACTTCCTTAACAAGACCCCTGAAGCACAAGAAATAAAATCAGGAATCAATAAACGGGAATGATTTAAACTAAAAAGCTTCTTCTCAGCAAAGGAAATAATAATGTGAAGAGAGAGCCTACAGATTGGGAGAAAATATTTACCACATGCACTCAGATAAAGCATTAATCTCTAGGATAGATTAAAAACTCAAAAAACTTAACACCAAAAAACCAAATAACCCAATCAATAAATGGGTTAAGGAACTGAACAGACACTTCACAGAAGAAATACAGTTGATCAATAAGCTTATCAAAAAATGTTCAACATCTCTGGCAATTAGAGAAATACCAATCAAATGTACTCTAAGATTTCATTTCACTCCAGTCACAAGGGAAAGTACCAAGAATACAAGCAAGAATAAGGGTTGGTGAGGATGTGGGGGAAAAGATACATGCATATATCATTGGTGGAACCGCAGATTGGTGCAACCATTATGGAAAGCAGTATGGAGATTCCTCAGAATGGAACCACCATTTGACCCAGTTATCCCACTCCTTGGTCTATATGCAAAGGACTTAAAATCAGCATACTACAGTGACAGGGTCACATCAGTGTTTGTAGCAGTTCAATTCACAATAGCTAAACTATGGAACCAACCTAGGTGCCCTTCAACAGATGAATGGATAAAGAAGATGTGGCACATATACACAATGGAATATTACTCAACCTTAAAGCAGAATGAAATTCTGGCATTCGAAGGTAGATGGATGGAGTTGGAGAATATCAAACTAAGCAAAATAAACCAATCGCCAAAAACCCAAAGGCCAAATATTTTCTCTGATATGTAGATGCTAATTCATAAAGAGGGGGGCGGTCCATGGGGAAAAATAGAGTAACTTTAGATTAGGTAGAGGGGAGTGATGGGAGGGGAGGGGATATAGGGATAGGAGGAATAGTAGAATAAAATAGACATTTATGTAAATATATGACTGCATGTGATTCTACAACATGTACAATCAGAAAAAGAAGAAATTGTACCCCATTTATGTATGATACAGCAAAATGCATAAGTGCATTCCACTGTCATGTGTAACTAATTAAAACAAATAAAAAAATTTTAAAAATCCTATGATATATAAAGTCAAAACTGAAAGAAAAGAAGCTAAAGTACAACAAGGCAACTCTTGGAAGTGCTGGATATGTTTACTAACTGGGTTTTGGTGAAGATGTCATGGTACTTGCATGTGTCTAAATCCATCAATTTGTGCACATTAATTATGTATGAGAAAGATAATAGGAACCTTTGAACATGCACAGCGATTTTTCTCTCATTATACATGCTATTTAGTCATCGCATTTTAAACAGAAAAACTGAAACTTTAAACAACACATTTATATCTTGTACATAATATAATCAATGTTGAATTAATTCTCCATATCAGTGGTCCAAAGTTTACATGATGTGATGTCTTTATTATAAATATTTTCTTTATATCAAATTTTTTTGTAATTTTTTTGTTTTGTTTTAGGTTTCTTACCAAATTGTTACATTCTCTATACTGTCTCTTGTATTTTCTAATAACAGGGAGTAAAATATTATGGAAAAACTGTTCTCAAATTTCTCTCATTATTTTAAAAATCAACTAGAATACATACATCAACTTGGAGGAAGAGAGAATAAAATTGAAATTGTGCATGTTTAATAAATTACTATCCATTGCTGCAACCTAAATAGCAACTCTTTTCATTCATATTGTTTTATATTATCTTTTATTCTACAGAATTTTTCTTGGCTTTTTTTTGGAGGGACTGGTTTTTATTTCAAAAGGTGCTTGTCAATATTCAGTATCAAAACAGTTGCAAATATTGGTTTCTCTTTTCCCAATTGGGCCCAAAGAGACCACAACAAAGGAGAGTAACTTTTAAGCCAGTAAAATGCAGGATTTTTCTCCTAACAGATTTCACAGAAACCTCACCTGAAAGTGGAGACTGGGTTGGGAAAGAAATTCTGAAAGATCAGTACATTGCCAGTCGACTGTAGGTCTCTCACAGCCAGATGGGTTGGCCAGGTACCCGAATCCAAAGGAAGCAGTTTCCATGTAACATAAAATTTTAAAAGTTTTGTGCATAAGCTATTTAAGATTCTCCAGCACTTATTGATACACAGCACAATGAGATGGCACTTTTAGAGACAGCAGCTTCAGACCCAGAAAAGGGTGATGAAATTGGTTTTATATGGCTAAATCAGTAGCAAAAACATAATTTTATTTTTTGCAAGTAGGCAAGAGAGCAATTAAGTGGTTACCTCAAGATTAAAGGACCCATGATCTAGTCTGTGAGCATTTGGGAATGAGGTAGAGATGGAAGAAAAATTTGGTCTCAGACTGAGGATGTGGCTCAGTGGTAGAGTGTTAGGGGCTCCCCCAGAACAAAGAAAAGGCAACATGTCACACTCAGCATGTACACCAACGCTGTGTAAATCTGTCCTGACTGTCATAACCCAGATATGGTGATGCTGTTGCAACTTTGTTGCTACTCTACAGTTTAGGAATACCCACTCAAAATGTGTATTATCTTATAAAGGAGATAAAGAGCTAATAAGAGGTATATAAGGCGACATCTCCCTGTGTTTGGTGCTTGGCCTTGATGATAGTCCCTTGAACCTGTGCACGAGACCCTGGGTTCAATACCCAGCATCATTAAAGCAAAAAGTCCCAGAGGTCTCACCATTTTAATTTGGTCACAATGAAAAAGAATAAAAAAATAAGTAGAAAGTTGTCTAAAGATAACAAAACCAAACCAAAAAAAGCTTGACTAGCAGATTTGGCTAACTCCTCTTGGAATCACCTTTGGTTGATACTTCGCACAGAGCAATGAGATTTCTCATAGTGGAGTCTTTCTCTGGACTCTGTCTGTCAATAAGGCAGGCCCATTCCAATCTTCCTCCTCTCTGGAGAGGGCAGCATGAATTAGAATGGAAAGTATCTTCCAAATTATGAATAGAATTAGATTGCTGCTTAGACCTGTGGGATTATTTGGGACGTTTACATATGGTTACTGTGACAACAACAAAAACAGTAATGACAAAATGTCTACATCAGAATTTGCTTTTAAAGACACTTCACATTAGGCTCACATTCCCTTAAATGTTACTCCCAAAGGTGCTCAGCCTGTAGCCCAGCTGGAATCTCTGGGAAGAGGCAGAGACATTTTGGTGATCAAACGCAAGGTTGTAGGGGTATAGGGGGTGGTTGAAGGAGAAAGGAGCCTTCCAGTTAGAGATCAGTCCTCAGTTTCAAGGTCACCTTGGGACTGACTGGCCTCAGGTGGAACAGGTCAGAGTGAGGAGCAGCAGCAGGGCAGGACTCAGGAGGTCCACAACTCAATCAGGTCAAGCAGAGTCTGGTGCAGCATTGTTTGTATACAGAGGTGCTCCTCTTTTGTGCATCGGCTTATCTTCCAAATCATCCATTGTCTTTTCCAGTTGAGCAACAGATCTCTTGGGGAAGTTATCACTGGTCTCTGCCCTCTTGAGCCTATCAGTAAGAATCTTTATTTCTTCCTTACATTGGTCTTCTTTTTTGAGAGTGTTTTTCCTTAGCAGCCCTCAGATACCTCAGGTTCTGGTCCATCAGTCTGATCCAACTCTTGGCAACCAAACTCTGCCAGCTCACCTCATTCCTCTGTGTGTTCCAAATCTCCTTCAATAATCACTAACTTACGAGCCCCCTCTTCATACTTCCTATCTGCTTCATTGCTTAGGTTCTTTGAGTTGCATTTCCTAGGTTCCATCTTTACTTCACCTTTGAGGGCCCCATTTTCAAAAACTTTTACATCTCTCTCACTGCAGGGCAGTAGCTAGGTGCTCCTGAGCAAGGTCCAGCTCCTCTTCAAACAGTTGGATCCATGGTTCAAGGAGGCTACCACAGCCTAGGCCTGTTCCTGGCCAAAGATTCTCGTATCTCCTCTGCATCCTCAGGTTTCTGCTGCAGAACCTGGATCTTGCACCTCACCTTCTCTACCTTGGTGATCCCAGCCATGGTGCCCACCCTGTCGGTTCTTGATATCCACCTTCGATGACCTCCATTCAGCATTGCAGCTGTTTTTCTATTTCTATTGTTATATTATAAATTGTACAATCCACATAGATTTTTACACATACTACCAATTCTTAGAAGTTCAAGGCATTTAGCATCTTCAGTCCTGCATGCTTTGAAAGATAATTTCCATAATTTCTGGGTGGAAGTTATATTTACAACAACTATTTGTTCAGTATGATTGTGTCATAATTATCTTCATGGACACTGAAATAAATATAAGCAATGGGGACAGTCACACATTTAGAATTCTGAAATGTGAGAATAATATTGTTTATGCTGTTGATTGTCATTCTCAAATTTGTCAATAAAAATCATATGATGAGAATCATTTGAGTGATTTTGACATGTGCTATGTAGAAATACAAAGTGGAAGTGTACAAGATAAATGGTTGTATGGAATTTGAGCTTTAGAAATTAGTGGCAGTTGCTTAACAAAGAAAAAGAGAGGTTTATAATATCTGAGTCATTCCATCTTTTAATTTAAATTATCCTATATTAAATAATATACTCAAATTTAAGTACATATAATTGTTGTTCTGTAGAATTGATTCAACTTGAATTAAACTATACATGCCTCAAACCACTCTCAAATTTTCCCTTGAATTGTACAGAAGCAGCATCAAATATTTTAATCACCTACTAATGTTTTCCCCATAACCTGCCTTAGTAGGCAGTAGAAAATTCCCGTTTTGTTGAACACTTAATGGCTCTTTGTTCTTAGAGGTTAACTCCAAGTGTTTGTCCAACTCATCCTCAAAAAATAGTTTACACATCATCATATGTAAGATTCTTCCTAAGAAACTGAGAAGCACTAAATCCCCATTTAGTCCTACAGCTCATATGAATTTCACATTAGAGACTAGCTAACATAATTGGGTTAATGACTCAAACCTGTGAGTTCAAGTACTCACCTAAATTTACTCAACCCTGTGCAAGACTGTGGCTGTCTTCCTATGACTTGGAGACCTTCTTTGAAAACAGACCTTATCGCTGAATAATTACCACCCTATATCAGTGCTCATTTATGCTAATTTCCTACCACTATTTTTGCTTTTTCCATTATGTTTAATGAAAAATCACTCTGTAATTTGGATCTTCCAAATACAGACTACCCACCTTTTATTTTTGCCTGTGAATATATTTTATATTGCTCTTTCATCCTTGACCTTTTACTGTCTCATATTTTTTTCATGTATTTATTATATACATTACTTGTATATGTATTTTTAACAAATCCTTTTCAAATAGATATGTATGGTTTCTAAATTAGAGACCTTTTGATTTTGACTTTTTGCCCCAAATAAACATATTCTTAAGGGATCATTTAGTGGTGACTTTGAGAGTTGGTCATATTTAATAAGTCAGTATTAAATAAGTCAGTATTAAAATTGAAGACTATATTAATCAAACAACAGAGTGTATATTTACACCTGCATATAGCTGTCTGTCTAGTTAGGACTTTACCTTAGTCTCTATTTGCTTTCCTATGTACAAAATTATGGTAATATGTTCCTTAATTCTCAAAAATTGTTTTTTTTCATTTTGTTCATTTTTTATACTGCTGGGGATCAAACCCAGAAGCTCATGAACACCTTACTAATCAAGTTCTGGACCACTGAGCTATACACCCAAGCCACATCACATCAAGCCACCTTCCTTTTTCTAAAAGTTTCATTCATATATTTGTCTGTGTCTCTCAAAACTCCTCTTAGGTAATTTCTGAGTAGTAGATTTTTAATGTTGCTTTATTATTAAGAATAAAACTTTGTTCCAGAATTTATTGATATATAAACAGAAGCATATTTGATATCTTATTCTTCAATATGATTCTAACTACCAAGGACATATTTTTAATTTGTATTCAGATAACTAGAAAGTATCAATAAATATTTTCATTCAGTATTTAAAAACTGCATATGTATTGTTTATTTTTTAACTCAGGTATTTCCACAGAAGATACTAGAAAAAATGTATGTTTATTATGTTTTCCCACTTAACTTCTACTATGCTTGTTGAAACTCTGTTTCAGTGACCAGCAGGAGGTTTCCATCTGGAATTCAGTCAGCTTTTCAAAGTTCCTCCAGAATGCAAAAGTGCTATTTATTTGAGTTTTGCTAATGTTTTCACAGAGTCAATGAGAAAAGAAGAAAAAAATATTGCTGTGTTTGTGATTTTTTTCATCAGAAAGATTATGGTACTGAAAAATGAAGAACAAATCCTTGCATTCTGGCAAGTTCCTAACATCACTGAACTATTGACACTAAATCATTTTGAGCCAAACTTCCTTTCTTAAGATTTGATCTCTTTCTTGAGATGATATGTCAAAAAATATACAGGTGCATTTCCAAAGAGAAGAATAGATGTGAATTTATTTCTCTAAAGGACCATAAATGTTTTAAGAGAGTTCAAATATATAAAAGTAGCAAAGGGTCCCACTTTGGGGACCTTTTGATTTCTAGATTGGAATTCTGATACTACTAAAGTTAATCGCTTCTCTGAGTTTTTGTTTTTTGTTTTGTTTTCAATCTTGGATGTTCTATTCTGTGTCTAATAGAAATCAATACAAACCTCTGTGCTTATTATAAGCAAGCACACCCCAATTCTATCTGGAAAAAAATCTTAGCTTTCATAGGTTTCAAAACAATATAAAGAAATTGGTGCACGCGTGTGTGTGTAAAGGTACTTTTAACACCATTTTAACACTGCTCTGATGCCATTTTAAGTTCTCTATATTCTGACGAGTCACAGAAAAGCAACCAAGTGGAAATGACAGTGACTGACAATTACAGAAGAAATAAAATGGCTTCCAGAAGTGCACAGAGACCTGTGGACCTCAATCAACTGAACTACAAATCCATTAAATGACTTAATTTTGTGTATCCAACTGTGAGATATACTTACCACTACACTGACAAGAGCTATAGATAATAAATGCAGCCTGTAATACAACTCACCAAGTGAGAAGTGTGCTCCCCATGCTGAATAATCAGTGCTTTCCCATACCTCTAGTCGACAAAAACAGAAAGTTTCACTCAGCTTGAAAGACGGAAAATAGCTCAGGTAGATGACCAATACTATCACCTGATTCAAAAGAGAGTCAAATTCAAATAATGTTAATCATAAAATTCAAATATTCTAAGCAGTATGCTCTTTTTAAAAATGTTTTTTTTAGTTGTTGATGTGCCTTTACTCTATTTATTTATATGCAGTGCTGAGAACTGAACCCAGTGCCTCACAAATGCTAGGCAAGGGCTCTACCACTGAGACACAATCCCAGGCCCAACACTATACTCTTGAAATGACAAAGAGTGAGTCTTTTTAAATTAATATCTACTTTAAAATTGGCAAGATCACAAAAAAAGTTAGTGATCACCTTTAATTTTGAAACAGATTTACCCAAATTCCACGTGTTTTAGAGATTTGAACATTTGAGAAATGGAACATTTTCCAATGGATATTTCCCTAAAAGAACAAAACATACTATGATCTACATTAAAAGATTCCAATTGATCATTTTCATTTCTCTTTTTAAAATAACGTGTAAAATTCATTTTCTTACTATTCTAACGACTATAATCAAAAGAAAATGATTCGTTCACTCATCCACACATTCTGTGACAGATAATCGTTGAGACATAGTTGGGTGCCAGGGATTTATAGGAGAGTCAAGGCTGGAAGAGTTCATATGAACACCTAATATACCTTTAAGAAAGAATTAAAAAAAAATGATAAACTTCATCATTCAATAGAATTCAATAATAAATAAAACTTATAAAACTGTAAGACTCTGCTTGTTAGTTCACTTGTACATTCCTATGGAAATACAGACAGATGAAAAATTTTGTTTTCATCAGTGATTTTTCATTAATAATTTTGTGTGATGAATGTGTCTTAGTCTTAATTTATTTGTTTATTCTCCCAATAAGTCTGTTCTAGAATTTCAGCAATTATCATTAATTTTTACCTCAAAATCTGTAAAAAATGCAATTTAATTTACTTTGGCATTGTAATTGCTGACTGAGAAGCAAAATAAACAGATTGCAGCAAATTCATGCATCTTCTGTGCAGGGAGGAAGCATATGATGATTAATTATTATAAAATCCTCACAATAAAGGAAAGTGTAACTAAAGGGATAAGGGAACATTGATCAGCATAAAGATTTAGAGACAATCTTAAATAAGCATTCATTATAATCCTTTTATTTTCTTAATTGAAAGACAAATGGGAAAATGTGAATTCTCTAAATATCTGATTACACAAAATGATTAATTTGGTACTCTCAGTAGAAAAAAATAATGACCACTACATAAATATGTTTGAATCATTCTTTCAAATAATCCACTTAAATCATCAATGCTATATGTTCTAGATATTTATAAAAATAGATGTAGTATATATACATATGTACATACCATGTATGTTAACAATATATTGTATAATTTTATTTTCTGCCATTTTAAAGTATGTACTTTTCTTACCTTTCTTTTCTTCTAGAAAGTGAGTATTTGATAAACTAAATGATATTTGCATAGCATTTACATAATCTATACATACTCATGTTTATAAATATTGTTTAAGTACCATGCTAGGGAGGTATCTGTCCATGATTTTATATCTTTATATGAGACATTAAGTGTGGAAGACTATATGTGTTAAGATGTTTATAGAAAATTGTATTTGGTGTGAAATCAAATTTCAATTCAAAATGGTGTGTGAATATTGTTTTAGAAAATAATGAAATAAATTTTAAGGAAGAAGAATATAAGTTTATTTAGATAAATTCAGAACATTTTTGGAGGGGAGGAAAATTACTTTTCATTAGATAAAAAGAGAAAACTGAGTCTTAGGTTAAAAATTTTTGTATTTGATGTAGATAGTGATTAACACAATAAGCAAAGAATAATAATGAAAATTCAGCACAAAAAAATACTATGTCTTCAGTAGAAATATTGTCCTTACTTTGTTTCCAGTATCAAATTCAGTCCTTTATTTTTTTTCCCGTTTATTTCATTTCTACTATTCACTGTAAAGTTGTGGAAAACAGAACAACTGAGAAACAAAAATGCACAAATGATTTAAGTCATGTTCCCTGTCACCAATCATGTTCTGGTACTCCGTGAAGAGATGAGTTTATTGATAGCAGCAATACAGCTGTGAGCTCTTTATCTGACATGAAAATGAGACTCAGAAAATATCAAATGAATAATTCCAGCTACAAAAAGCCTGCTTGCTGTACTTTGTCTAAATTGTAACTTACAATTGTTTTTTGTTTTCATATCAAGTATATGCTATATTCATTAAAACTAACTACAGAACGACCAAGCTAAGTCAGACTACAAGGAAGCTATAACTTTGAACTTTATTTACCATTGGAAAATAGAGAGTATTTCTGTTTTGTTCTAACACTTGCTTTAATAGTTTTTACTTACTATCATAAAATAAGGCAATCTTTGGAACTGAAATTTTTCACACGTTAGCTTGTATCATTGCTTTCTATATACATCATTTAGGAATTTAAGGAACAGACCCTAATTCTATGATTCAGTGCATTATCTGGGTAATAATCCAGTATACATGACTGATCATTAATCCAATAATGTACATAGAAATGATTTTTATATTAAATGTGCTCCATATATATTTACATGTAAATTATGAACAACAGGAAAACATAACATGTAAAAATTAATAATAACAGCTAGACATGGTGGTGCATGCCTATAATCCCAGCCGCAGGGGAGGCTGAGGCAGGAGGACCACGAGTTCAAAGCCAGCTTCAGTAAGGGCAAGGTGCTAAGCAACGAAGTGAGTAAGTGAGACCGGTCTCTAAATAAAATACAAAATAGGGCTGGGGATGTGGCTCAGTGGCCGAGTGCCCCTGAGTTCAATCCCTGGTTCAAAAAAAAAAAAAATTAATAATATAAATAAATCAGTTTTAAATAAAGTTGCACTGAAATCATAGTTATACTTTTTGTTCTGTACTTTCAAAATCTTTGAATATAATTAAGACACATGATAGACATGTTGACAATAAAATGGAACACCACTTCCGGTAAGTTTAAGAAACTTGGATGTAAGTTAATATTAAGTATCCAGTAAGACAAATAGTTAATCAAATAAATCAAATTATACTATATGAAACAGCTGTCCAATTTCTGGGTATATATCAGAAGGAAAATAAGTCCACATATAAAAGAGATACCTGCATGCACAAATTTATTAAATCACTATTCACATTAACCAAGATATGATATTAGCTTAGGTGCCCATCAACTGATGATTGGATTCAGAAAAATAGAATATATCCACAACTATAAAGAAAAATTAAATCCTGTCATTTGCAGTCCAATGGAACTAGAGGGCATAACGTTAAGCAAAATAAGCCGGACACAGAAAAATAAGTGTTGCAGTTTCTCTCATGTGGAACTAAACAATAAAATAGATCTGTAAGTAGAAGAATGATTTATAGACCCTGGAAAAGGAGGGACCAATGTGGAAGAATGGTGATTGCCTATAATGTTCATATGCACCACCACATCAACCCTCTAATTATTTAATGCATGAATGTTAAGATATTAGCACTTCCAACTGATGTTTTACACATTCCGTAGACCACAAGGAACCTCTTTACAGATTTTATAGAATGAAATATTTTTCTTCACTTTTTACTTCATTTTATATTTCTTATACTTAATAAGAAATACTTAAAAACTTATATTCTTCTTCCTTAAAGTTTATTTCATGATTATTTTCTAAAGAAAATAAAAAAGTTCTGCATTGCTTTGCTGGATTATGGCTTAAACTTACTGCTTCTCCACCATCCATAACAATACAGTTGAGGCTCATTCATTTTCAAAGCCACAGAGAGTCACTGTAAAGGAACCCTATAGGTAAACAATCCCATTTAAAATGCTTTTTATTATTCGTTTTGAGCAGGCCAATATTTTATTGCCCATGTCTCTAGGGTTTATATTAGTTTCAAAATTGTTTTTAAGACTTTGAAGTCTGCAATCATTTATATGTTGCTAATTCATTCCAACAATTGACATCTTTACATTGGAGATATGAAAGTGTGTTTATAATTGTTTTCAGGATGATTTTCAATGACAGAATAGTGCATTATCTTATGAAAATAATATGTTAAAGAGTATAATTCATTTTTTTACACTTTAAAGAGACATAAAATAAGGTAAATTTTTTTAATGTTGAGAATATTTTACTCTCATTTATACAGTAAATCATAAATCTTTTTCTTTTCCTGGACAATAAGAACTGAGTAAACTATTAATTCTGACAACTTATCAAATTTTTCTAATTAGTAAAAAGCTATTTAGCTCAAATGAATATATTCTACCTGTTTATGAGATAATCTGAATGGAAAATAAATTGCTATTATACTCAGTTTTTTTTCTGCTCTAGTCAGTTGTCACAACAGCAGAACCAAGCAGAGATCCATAGCTTCTAGTGCCAGCTGCAGCACACACCACTGGTTGCCCATCCAGGCAGATTCTCCTCACCAGAGTGCTAGTGCTCAGTACTTCTACAGATTTTTAATGTCAGGTTTCAAAAATTAGATAATCCAACAAGATAGGTATAGTGAAATGGAGTATAAGAAAATAGAAATATATATATATATATATATACATATATATATATATTGAGATGGAAATATATATTAAGATGGAAATATATGTAGGAGTACCTGAGGACACAGAGATCAGGCATTTCCTCTTCCTTTAATTGGTCTGATCACAAGCCTAGCACCAGCATAATCAGGAGTCTAACATGAGGGTGTTAACAGCTACCGGCAATTTGTATTTAGTGAATACCTGCTATATATCCTTGTTTGTTCCCCCAATAAACTTGAGCCTGCGTCCACGAGAACCTGAGCTCCCGATGTGGTGTTAGCGCCATCGCACTCATCTTTACTCCCACAGGCTGTTCCTATTCCACTTCACAACATTTTGGTGCCCTGAACATGGGGCCCCTGCGAGAAGGTAAGGTAAGTCTAAGTCAGGTGAGTGATCTGCACTCATCTTCCTCACTCCTGCAGGCAGAGGGTGAGGTAATCCTTGTCAGGTGAGTGACCTGCTCAACATGATCACCATGGGAAATTTGCCCCCAGCTTCGCAGACAAACCAAGTGGCCAGTCTGCAGACCTTGTTGTGCAGTAGGCAAATAAAGGTTAACGATAAAAAACTTAGTCACATTTGGGAACTAGTAATATGTCTTTGTCCATGGATGAATTCTAATAGCATATGGGACCCTGAATGCTGGGGACAAGTATTACGGCAGGCACAGAAATGGGAAGCACAAATGGGGGACCAACTTCCAGGTACTTTTTACCCAGTAATAACAGCCTTTCTGGGTTGTTTGCTGGGGGTTCGATCACCTCCCATGGGAGAGGAACGCCCCTGGGCCTTGGCTGCCCAGCTGGAGGACACATGCCTTGAAAGAGAAGGGGTCCAAAAAGATTAAGGAACGGAAACTGCACCACCACACGGCATCAGTAAAGAGTAGGAGGAGGAGGCTGCAGCCTCACTGGAGGAAGTAAAGTGGTCCACCTTTGTGCCTATGCCACAAGGGGCGACTGCTCCCCCTCCTTGCCACCTTATCAGAGCCTAGAATTCTCAAATCCCCTAGCAGAGTCGCCCACCTCTCCATGGCTGGAGGCCTATAAAACCCTCTGTGAACAATGGGATAAAAATTTTGGCTACAAAGGAACATTTTTTCCAAACGACATCCAAAAACCCCCACAAGTTTTTCCTGTTAATGTTAATCCAACACCTGCCAGACCTATGTCCTGGTATCCAGTTGAGACTGAAACCACACAGCAGCTTCCCAAGGCAGTGAGAGAGGACGGCTTGAGCTCTCCGTATGCCATGCAATTGCTAGAAAATCAGTCTGTGCTGCTAATGTGCCCCACTGATGTCAGGGACTTAGCTAAAGCTGTTTTATCTCCGGAACAGCTTTTACTGTGGAATGCCGCTTTCCATGATGGCTACCTAGACCAAGCTGAAAGAAATTAACATCAGGTCAGCAACCATATGTTCAATTAACAGCTGAAGCCCTTAATGGCTCAGGCCCCTTCATAAGCCCAACAGTGCAAGCAACAGGACCGCCCATCTATTTTGATCAAGTGAGAGTCATTGCAATGTAGGCCTTCAAGAGAGTAGGAGATATAAAAGGAAAAGGACAAAAATGAGCAAATCTAGTTCAAGGTCCTCAAGAACCATTCCTTACACTCCTCCTTAGGGTCTGGGAAGCTGTGGATAGGAGGGTAGATAACCCCGAGGCTGCTGAAGCATTAGCAAGGGACCTTATATAGGAGGGATGCAAAAAGGAATTCAGGCAAGCTCTTGCCCCATTTAGAAGCAGCACCTTGGATGATTGGGTATTAGCAACTAAAGACATTACTGGAGATGAGGGAAAACACCAGCAAAAGGCTGCTGCGATAGCGCAGGGAATAGTCCAAGCACATGCGGCTGCTCCAAAAAGGCAAGCGGGATGTTGGCACTGTGGACAACAGGGCCATTATAAACATCAGTGTCCTAACTTAAGGGTTTCCACGGGAGCCCCTAAGAGCCTCCCTCCCTCAAAATGTCCTAAATGCAAAATGGGATTTCACTGGGCCAAAGATTGTAAATCCAAATTTGATGCTGATGGAAAGCCTTTAAACTCCCAATGGGGCACCCTCCAGCCCCAGTAAGGAGGGATCATTTACCTAAAGTTCATTGGACCATCCCTGTGCTAGCCCAACAGCCAAAGCTATGTCTTAAGGTCAATGACAAATTATTCAAAGGAATGATAGATTCCGGAGCACAAGTGACCCTATTAAGGGCAGAGGAAATCCCACAGGATTAGAAAACCGTTGCGGGTCCTAACGTGTAAGGGGTAGGAGGACTCCAACCCTCTAGGAAATTAAGAGACCCTGCCACATGGTTAGACCCAGATGGCGTTTTCAACCCCTGTTAGTGGAAGGTATTGCTAACAATTATGGGGAAGGGATCTATTGAAACAAATGAGGACCCATATATAAATGTGGAGCCTCAAGCCAAGTAGCCCCTTTTACAGGTTGTTGGCTGAATCCTGATACAGGGGAATGGTATCACCCCCAATCCTAGAAGCCATTGCTCTATCAATGGGAGTTATCCCACTGGCTCCAATTCCCTTACAATGGGATACTAAAAATCCCACTTGGGTAGAGCAGTGGTCCTTAAGTCCAGAAAAACTAAAACATTTAAAAGAACTTATACAGGAGCAATTAGACAAAGGTCATATTGGACCTTCCTACAGCCCACACAATACACCTGTATTCATCATTCAAAAAAGGGACAAAAACAAAAGGAGATTATTACATGATTTGAGGGAGATAAATAAACATGAAAAAAATGGGGACCACACAACCAGGTCGCCCTTTCCCGTGGGCCATTCCCTTAAATTGCCACATCTTTATTTTAGACATGAAAGATTGCTTCTTTTCTATACCATTGCATGAACAAGATTGACCTTACTTTGCATTTTCAGTGTATGAACCTAATAACCAAGTACTTCAATTGAGATATCAATGGACTGTATTACTTCAGGGAATGAGAAACAGTCCCACCACAAATAAAGTTCTTTTCATTTTAAATTTTTTAACTTTTGACAAAAATGGACTTCCTCCTGCCATGAAGCATCGGGCACCCTATAACAAATTTACAGAGGTGCCATTGGTGCATTGGAGAGACCCACTTACCCTCACTTGGAAGGGCCCCCATCCCCTCTTAACCCAAGGGCGAGGGTTTGCTTGTGCTTTTCCACAGGATTCATCAATGCCTATTTGAGTGCCTGTGAAGAATGTCTGACCGTTCCTCGGAAGCGGGCCCCTCGACACCCTCGAGGACTCCAAGAGGGTCCCAGCCATACCTAGCAGTAGCTCAAATGAGGAATTTATCACTGGAGGAGACACAACTATCCATACGGCTGTCTCGACGACGGTGCAGCCCTAAATGGGACAACACCCCCCTTTTATCAATTAAAAGAGCTTGGAATCAAGCTCAAACTCTTGTTCCCCCCCCCCCGGGGAACAAAACAATCCAGCTATGCTCAAATGTGGTTTTGTTGTTTTTGTTGTTCGTGGGCCCTGCTCTAAAAAGAGAATTCTTGAGAATTCTTCTTCCTAGCCAATCTTCTAACTCACAATGAAAATGCTGACTTTTCTCCTAATTCTGGTACAAGAAAGTATTTTTTTTCCCCCAATATCAAAGGTTATGTAATCCTAGTCCATGGCTCACTACCCTAAGTCTACAATTCTTGGACCATTAATAGTTGTTCTTCTTATCCTTTGCTTTTTGCCTTTTCTTATAAAATGTTACAAGTCTTTCTTATAGGTTCAAATTGACAGTTTGAGCAGATCTGTGGCTATGTATGTGTCCAGCACACCCACGTGCAGGACAGAAACCCTGGGTACTTGGAGGCTCAACCATAGCAGCATGCCTCCTCCAGACAAGCAAGAAAAACCAAAAGGAGTAATAAAACTCCCAGACCTACCCCCTCTTACATTAATATGTCACCATTGGAACATCGCTGAGAATGGCTGGTAGTCAATGACAGGTAAGATCCCCTGAGGGGACAACCTAAGACAGGCACAGCCGCGATCCCCTTTTGCCTCCATGAGGGTCAGCCACCCCATGGCAGCATGCTGTCACTCCTGGCCAGAGGACACATGCCTGCACAAATAAAAGAAAAGGGGGAATTGTAGGAGTACCTGAGGACACAGAGCTCAGGCATTTCCTCTTCCCTTAATTGATCTGATCACGAGCCTAGCACGAACATAATCAGGAGCTTAACATGAGGGAGTTAACAGCTACTGGCAATGCCTGCTATATATGCTTGTTTGTTCCGCATTAAACTTGAGCCTGTGTCCATGAGAAACTGAGCTCCCGGTGTGGTGTTAGCGCTGTTGCACTCACTCTCCTTCCTCCCACAGGCCGCTCCTGTTCCACTTCACAACAAGTATATATGTGTGTGTGTATATATACTGAAGCAAGTTAAACACAAATAAAAAATAAGAGAAGCGAGAAACTTGAACCACAGCAGAATGATTCACTGCATGCAATTTAAGTTCAACTTGTAGAAGAGAAAGAAAATGGGGAATCAGAAATATTTTAACAGACAATAACTGGTGAAAAGAAAGTGACCTGAGTCAAGAGATTCTGGAAGGCAAGACAGATACATGACGAGTTATGCCTGGGTACAACATAATGAAAAAAATGAAAAAATCTGAAAAATATTAGAACATTGCATAAAATAAAATGAATAAAACATGTTATTTTAGTATCTTCAAAGGAACACTATTAAGCCCGAAAGCCAGTTTCTTGATAGAGATGATGGAAAGTAGAAGACAAAGGAAGGACATTTTCTGGGCTGAAAATAATATAAGCAATGGATTCTACTCATGACCCCTTTTGCAAACAAACCCTTTAGTAGTAAAAGCCAAAAATAAAGCATTTTCATATGAATAGAAAACTGAGGAGTATTAATAACTGCATCCAAAGAATGTTAGGCATCTTTCTAGCAAGAAAAAAAAAATGTACTATAATATAAACATACAAATAAATAAAAAAATGTTGATTCTTTAGAAATAAATATGACACAGAATTGAATTGCATGAGAACACTAATACTAAAGGCAATGTTGAGATAAATAAATTCAAGTAACTTTAAACTCTAGTGTATGAACACTGTGTTCTAACCCACACCAAAACTCAACAGCTTAAAGCAACAAGGGTTTATTACTATTTCAAAAAAAAAACAAAAAAAGTGACCTACTTTACTATTCGTCTGCTCTTATGGGATTTTTCTTGGTTAGCAGAAGTCCCGTGTGCTCTTAATGGCTCTAATCATCTTGGATACACTCTTGCCTTGTGTCTAGGCGGCTTTAGTTTCATCTTTCTCCAGCAGCCTAAGCTAGCTTTCTTCATGTTTTGGTCCAGATACACCTCAAGGAAAGAAGGAGCTACCGGGACAGTGTCAGTACTCAAAAACACTGAAGCTTTCAAAACCACTGGTGAATCATCATTTTCATCAAAATCTATTGGCCACAGTAAGTCACAGTCCAGTTCAATCTAAAGGTTGTAGAAAGTGCAGTAAGAGAAGCTGCAAATTCGTGCAACCAATGTCATAGACACAGTAAAGGGGGTAGTATTGGCCCATCTCTATACAGAGAGGGTTGTTTTATTATTCCAGAACATTGTTAGGAAATTGTTTACTTTGTGAAAGAAGAGAATGGAAAGCAGCTTGAGGGGAGTTTTGCTTCCGTTAAAGAGTATAGTTTTTTGCTATACACACTGCTTCTGTGTTTTCAGTTAATGAAAACTAATTGAGCTATATATTCTTGATCACTCAATTTTCCATGTGTACTACATTTCATCAATGACTTTTAAAAATAAATAAAAGTGTATTTTTGAATAATGATAATTTCTCATGTTGTGAGATGAATAAAGTCACTTAGTTGTCATGGAATACACATGCAGAAATAACATAACCTTTCCAAAAAAGGAAGTAAGCATGGGATCTCAGGTTGGTCTAAGAGTTTGTTTCAAAATCAAAATGGCATCCATTGCTTTTCTGATGATCTCATATAGGATAAATTTAACAAAAATCATATCAGCAGTTATATATTGCAATTTAGGCCTCTAAACTAAGAAGCTATTTCTCATTTATCAGTTTCTTCTAAATAAAATAAAAGCATTCAGAGGCAATACACATTGTAAAATATTCATTCATTCTACATCTTTCATTCATTCTACTTTATCATTTATTTAAATACAATCTAAATTGAAGAAGGTTCAAGGATAGATTGCATTGCATATTTGCACAGGTATACATATGTACAAGTGTGTATATATATGCAAACATATATACACACACATATATATACGTATATACTCAAATATGTACACTTCGAGTGTGTTTACATACACAGTGTGTATGTATATATATATGTACACTTTGAGAGTATTTCCTTGTTTCTAAAAGGAATATTATATATAAGACTGATTTTGATTAAGTATACTACAAATTATGCAACTTTCACAGTAAAATAGTTCTTTTTACTCAACAAATATCTGATTTAGAAAGTATAACTATTCCCCTTTCCTTCTGAAAATTCCAAATGTTCCTGAGTGAGATATTATGTGCCTTAGCTTTTTTATCATTTATGATTTTCCTTTTATTATTATTTTAAATTTTGATTTTGTGAAATGGGTATAAAAATAGACTTAAGTGCATATATCTGAAATGGGAGAATGGGGAAATTTGACAGCCTACAAAAGTGACAGACTGCTTTTAAATAGCTACTAAAGTCCTATGTCTTTAATAGGTGGTTAGTCATTCCTGCAATAAGACTTCTCATTTTGATTCAATACAGCAGTCTTTCCTACAAAAGCCTACATTTCAAAACTTCTGATGGATTTGGCAGATGATAGAGAATTTTAGGATATGAACAGAGCAATAAGGAAAATATGTACTATATTTCACTCATGATTATGTGTACATAATTTTAAATATATGCACATATATTTTATAAAATATTTATAAGGCCTTATAAATATTTTTACCTAAAATGATGTTTCCCTATGAGTGATTCAGGAATAAAAATTATCTGCATATTATTTTTGAACAGCCAAAAAAGAATTTCCCCGCAGTTACTTAAATCAAAAACCACGAAATACATTTCCTTCAAACTTTCTGAATTATTTCATTCCAGGTTAAGAACCATAATGATGAAGTTTAGCCCCAGAGGTATTCAGTGCAAAAGCTATAAGCCATGGAAAATAGAGCTTAAATTCAAAGTGCCATCTCAGAAAGTATAATAAAAATAGATTTTCAGTCTGCCCCAAACACAAATAGTAATGCCATAAAATATGAAATATTGGAAGTATGGTATTGCCATCTTTAATTTTTACACTGGAATTTTTCTCACAACTTCCTCTGTGCTAGAAAATAACCTCATATACCATGAAAGTCATCTACTTCTTTTAAAGACCTAGAAACTTAGGAGAAGTTTCAAAATATGAAAATAAAAAGGTTTAGTAAATTTGAAGATTAGAATACAGTGAAGCAAATTATACTTATGTTAAAAAGAATTTGTAATGGCTTACCTATTTGGAAATCAGCTGTTAAAATGACACTTTAATGGAATATCTCAATCTAAATATGATCAGTAAGGTTAGAATTGAAGGGACTCAGATTAATTAAACTTTGGTTTACTATTTTATTTTGTCATGTTAGATTATATGCAATTAGGAAGTGCTCTCAGATGTGGAGTTCAGTGACTCAGTCTTACATCATATTGCTTCATCTATTGCTTGCAGTGGTTCATCTGAATGAAGACTAAGAACTGGAGTAAGAGAGTGGGAGTGGGTTTACATATAAAGATTATATTTGAAAGTGTAGCACCCATTTCACCCACTAGACAGAGAGTATACTAGCATATGCTATTATTAGCAAAAATTGGAAGTTTAAGTTTGAATCTCTATTCCTGCAGCCTGTGTGATGTGGTATTCATTCCTACTTGTGTGCATGTGTGTGTGCCTGTGTGTGTCTGTGTGTGTGCATGCGCTTACACTGTTCAGTTTGGCCAAAATACCATTATTTCCTTTTTGTTACCATACACTTCGCCCATGCTGCCCCTGTCTACAGGTAGAGTGTTCCATAAGAAACCAAATTAAATTAACTCTTAATCAATTTTTTACATAAGACATAATCTTGGTACATTTTTTTCTTAGCACCTATTTCCATTACAGCTCACAAAGTTGTATCATGTTTACATTAACTGATATCAATAAAAATTTTTATTGTAAGGACCAAATAACCACTGGAGAGCTTCCACAGTTTCAGTGGGTCATAACTACAAGTGTCATGTCAAAAATAATGATAATTCAGATACTGAGTTCATTATAAAACTTACATATTATTGTATAAAATGGACAAAATTAAAAGGTAGAAATATGTCTATCACTAAACCAACCATTTTTATTATGTACAAGTGAAGAACAGTTACTATATTCTAAAGAGTGCCCTATATTAAACGTATAATCCAGAAGACTTCAGCAAAGTCAGTTTGAATACCAACAACTCTTTCTGTATGTGTCTGACTATGGAGGTTAGGATCAAGACATATGATCTGGATTAATGACAGATGCTCTTTATTTCAAAATCAAAACAATTTTCAGATGAAATGGAGATGAATCTCTGAAGTGTTTTGAGTGCATACTCTGCAGAAACATCTGCAGGTGAGTTTTCTTCCTGCTATCCAGAATAAAGGACAAGTCGTGTACATTGTACCTCACAGAACAAAGGCTCTGCTAACAGAAACCAAGTCATGTACTGCTGTTTTAAAAAAATTAGTTTTATTTTTTATTATTATTTTTATTTTTATAGAATTCACTTTGATTCATTGTACATATATGGGGTACAAATTTTCACTTCTATGGTTTGCATGATGTACATTCATATCATTATTGTTAATCATACATGTACATAGGGTAATGATGTCTGTCTCATTCCACCATTTTTTATACCCCGACCCCTCCCTCTCTCATTTCCCTCTTCATAATCCAAGGTTCCTCCATTCTTCTCTCACCCTCCACCCCCCAACCAGATTTTATATCATCATCCACTTACCAGGGAAAGCATTTGGCCATCAAGAAATATATGAAAAAGTGTTCAACATCTCTGGTAATTAGAGAAATGCAAATTAAAACAACTCTAGTACTTCATTTTCCTCTGATTAGAATGGCTATTATCAAGAACACAAACAATAATAAATGTTGGCGTGGCTATGGGGAAAAAGGCACACTTTTACATTGCTGGTGGAGTTGCAAATTGGTTCAGCCACTCTGGAAAGCATTGTGGAGATTCTTGAGAAAACTTGGAATAGACCTATCTTTTGACCCAGTTATCCCACTCCTTGGTTTATACCCAAAGGACTTAAAATTAGCATACTACAGTAACACAGCCACATCAATGTTTATAGCAGCTCAATTCACAATAACTAGACTGTGGAACCAACCTAGATGCCCTTCAATAGATGAATGGATAAAGAAGTTGTGGTATATATATAAAATGGAATACTATTCAGCCATAAAGAAGAATAATATTATGGCATTTGCAGACAAATGGATGGAATTGGAGATTATCATGATAAGTGAAATGAGTCAATCCCATGTACTGCTTTTTTATACTTGGGTCCAAGATCACTGGGATCTTGTTCTATATGGCTCTAGTGTAGCAGCAGTTTCCTGGAATACTTTGACATTAACAGAGTCAGTGTTGACTTTCTGCTCAATATTAGGTTATGTATAGTCATATTTTTTCCCAAATTTTGAACACAGTAACTAGTCTTGCCTATATTAAAAATGATTGCTACTAAATTAATATTTCTTGCCTTTTAAGATGGAAGGAATAGATGCAAGATAAAAGGGAAAGATGGAAAGCCAGTTGTGACCTAATGCAATCAGTGCCAATGGACATTTATATTCTAAGTTTTTTGTTTTTTTCTCTGTCTTGACCTGAGAGTCAGAGTTTCCTATGGGCTGCTGCTTATACACTTTCAGCATTTCCAAAGTCCCATAAAATTTATAAATCTAAGTGAAATATGCAGTCAGAATCAATTATGTGTTGAGAACCAGTGATCAAATGTTTTAAGTGATAATTTAGAAGTACAGAGAATTCTTTTGTTTGTTAAAATGAATTCATTTCGTTATTAGTTCATTTAAAAATGTTCTACAGTATGACTAGAAATCTGATAATGCTGGGGATTTAACTCTGGGCAAAACCATGAGTTCTTCATTTTTAGAGCTTATGTTCTAAAGGAGAAAGATAAATGTGAAATGAAGTAAATAAGTAAAATTATATTAGCACTTTAATATTGCTGAGTTTAAATAAAGAAAATAAAACTAAGAATGATAAGAAGTCAAGGGAAAATAATATTGGTTAGAATAAACAGAGCACTTGTTTTATATTTAAATAAAGATAAAATGGAAATGATAAAGCAAACTATGTAGTCAAAGAAATGCAAATATCAGTAGATACAATGTGTCATACACCCGTCAGTTTATTACATTTTCACGAAGCTAGTAGCAATTTTACAAAGTCATAATGCCTAGGCTTGTCAGGGTTTAGGCAAAAGCATACACTTAAACTTTGAATAAATGTAATTTGTCACAGCTTCCAGAAGCAATTCTGCCATGTAAATCATAGTTAAATTAAATGTGCTTTTCAAATTGGCAATTTCATTTTTCATTTCCTTCCACGGAACCAGATAGATAGATAGAAGGACAGGCAGGTAAATAGACAAACAAACAGATATTTTGAGACTTACGTGCATATGAAACAATGTATATTAAATATAATTATTAGAGTTCACAAAAAAACACAAAATCTTAATGAATGGCTATCAATGGAAAAATTGAGTAAATATATTACACAGTTCACCCAAAATATCATTTAATCAATAATAATTACTTAGAGCTCGCATATTTGGCTTTGGGACATCTCCAAGTTGTGTTTTGAATTATTCATATTGAACCAAGATTACATCTTCTGTTACATATGATTTTTGCAATTGATTTTCAAGAATCATTTGATAGAAAATTGAGGCTTAAAAATGTGATGATCAGGTATACGCATGTCTGTATCCGTCAATGTGCTCACATGAAACGTGTGAAATGTTTGTGTATGAATTATGCTTCAAAGAGGTAAAATGAATCAGGTATTCTTGAAAATTAAATAGCAGCTTTTCAAACTAATATTTAAAATTATTAATAATTAATGAAATGTCATTGTAGTTGATTAAGGTTATTTATTGTAAAGGAATTATCAAATCACTTTTAACACCCTATGTAAAGTCATGACATATAGCCTTCACGTTTTAGCAAGCAAACCAGAAATATTTTTGATAGCAACTTAACCAATCTTTGGTCACCCAGGAGAAAACTAATTTAGATCTATACTTAATTAATGCTTACAGTATAACCTGTAGTTTGGCAAGACTGCTCTTTATACCTAGATTTAGCAAGTTTATTTTTACTTCTCCATAATTAATTTATCAAATGTACAAGTAGATTTAGTCTATGACTCTATTCAGATACAAGAAAAGGAAAATAGAAATAGCTTCAGAGTTAATTTGGTATACAATATTCCATCAATTGATAATGAGGTGCTTTTTATATTTGAAGAATTTGAATACAACATATTATCAGAAAAAATGTGTACCTTTATAAGAAAATATAAAAAATATATAAATCTGATCCTCTAACTACTAGCATTTACTGTCTTAACTCAATGTGGCAGAAATTATGTGAAATCTCAGAGCTATAGTAGTGAACTGAAGTGTTTTTCCTTAGGGAATTTGAATCTAGCAGGAATTTCATATGGTATGAGTGGGGAAGATATTTTTCTAATGGAAACATCTAACCAGAAAACTTACCCTAGTGATAGATGGCAAGAAATCAACAAGTCCTAATTTAGGAATTATTCCAGAGAATGAGTAAGAATTAGTGTTATAAAATAGTGGAAAATTGACACAGATAGTGAGCAAGCTGTGAGAAAAGCCTCAGGAGAGAAGTAGGGAGTTGAAGAAATGTGAAAAGGTCTATATAACAGGCCTGAGAGAGAGAGAGGTAGGGAGTTTAGTGTTAAATAACTCATAGAGGTGGGCAAGGCCTGGTCAGCACGAATAAGAATTTGCATTTTAATCTTGATAACCATCCTGCAGTCGTGTATAAAATTTATAGCAAAGAGGGACTAGATCTTATAAGAATTTTGGAAAACTGACTTTGATCTCAATCAAAATGGAGCAGATTTCAAAACAGGCAGTTAATATAAGCGACATAAATTATTGCCATGCAGGTGGGAAATGATTATACATTCACAAGAAAAATGACAGTACATATGAAGATGTGAATTAGCCCAGGCACAGTGGCACATACCTGTAATCCCAGCGGCTTGGGAGGCTGAGGCAGGAGGATCACAAGTTCAAAGCCAGCCTCAGGAAAAGTGAGGCACCAAGCAACTTAATGAGACACTGTCTCTAAATAAAATACAAAATAGGACTGGGGAAGAGGCTCAGTGATTGAGTGCCCCTGAGTTCAATCCCTGGTACTGCCAAAAAAATTTTAAAAAAGCTGTGAATTATATGTATGTATTATATATGTGTATATATATATGTGTGTGTATATATGTATATATGTATATATGTAAGACTAATTCATGACATTTATGAATATGAAAATTCTATGCTTTTGGGAGAGGCAGATTTCTGGAAAAGGACTGAGCAGAGATAAAAATGGGGAGTGATTTTTGTTTAATTTAAAGTCAGATAATGTGATAGTTAATCTTGATTGTCTACTTGGTTGGATGGAAAGAAGTTTGTGAAGCTTACTTCTGGTGCATGTTTGAGGTTGCTTCCAGAGGTACCTGGCTTGTGGGACAGTGAATTAAAGGAGGCCTATTGTGAATGTTTGTGACATTGACTGGTAGACTGGGTGGACATACAGAACAAAAAGTGGAAGAAGGAGGAAGCCTGAAACGTGTGTAAGCTTGATCAGCTTCAGTCTTCCTGAGCAACAGCAATTTTTTTTTTTTTTTTTGCTGTAGTCATCGCCCATGGCCATCACATTCCAGCTTCTCCTCCATTTTCAAATGTGGACTCACACCTGTGAATCTCCAGGGACCTTGTACATCTTCGGGTTCAGACTGGGGCTGCTTGAATGAGCCCTGTCATTCTGGAGCTTACTATTTTGGGGGCTGTGCAGCTCCTTGTTTCCCAACTTCTCCAGCTGGAAGATTTCCATTTCAGGCCTCTCCAGTTCCTGATTGTAGAAGACAATCTAACAAATCCCCTTTTTAAATTCTGCACACACTCACTCACTCACTTGCTTTGTTCTGTCCCTCTAGAGAACCCTAAGACAAATTTTGGTAGAAATAGAAGCTCCAGACAAAAAAAATTCAAAGGATGAATTTTTATAAATTGGTTTGTGGTCCCTGGAGTTGGCCAAATATAATTTGGTTTAATTTAATCTGGAGTTGCTAGACTCTCCTGATATTACAGAGAGCATCAATAGTCCTTGGAAAGAACTGCTCAACTAGATACTCAGAGTAAATGCATTCGGTACCCTTAATTCACAACTTGTGTGGGGCAAGGAATTTAGTGATGTTATGTACAATGCTTTGGAACTTTTTAAAGACTAAGTAAGAAATGTAATAATGACGGGTTGTTCCTACTGTCACTGGACTAAATGGAGCATTCCAGCTTGAGGAAATTTGGTAGACACCAAAAAATATTGTGTGTGAATATATTATATATATATATATATCATATATGTTTTATATATATATATATATCTCAAACCACTAGAGGACCCTGACTAGTACAGATCCTAAGTGTAAAAGTATAGGAAGAAAGTAAATTGTGAAGAGAGAAAGAACAAGAACAGGACTTTAATTTACGTAAACAACTTTCAAGAGGGAACAATGACAGGGCAGAATGGAGATGAAAATGAATTAGACCAAATTTTCAGCAGCACCATACATACCTGATTGAAGAAAATGAAATTCTCTCAGGGTAATTAACATTTCCATCTCCGTATCATTAGTTTATATTTTGAGACTCTGAGCTTCTCTCTTCTAATTATTCACAAAATACTTAATAGTTTAGTATGAATTATAGTTGCCCCACTATAATATAGAACACTAACATTTATTACTTCTACTAATTGTGTTTAGTATTCATTAAGAAGATGGAAATGCTGGAAATGCTAACTAACCTGACTTGATCATTATACCTCGTAAACACCTAATGCGTGTGCACATTACACAACATTTTATGCCTACAGTAATAATTAATAAAATAAACAAGAAAATAAGGGCCTATTAAAAACAAGTATTCTGCGATTTAATGTTTTCAAGTAACATTAGAAAAGAACATAAATAATCAGAAAAGCAAGGACATATCGAACATGAGAAAGAGTGGGAAAGTAACAATATAAATGTAAGGACAATAATGCAAAAAATGATAAGCACTTGTGTTAGAATTAATCAAGTATACAATTGGCAATATAATATCATAATTATTTACAGGAAATTTAACACCATCACATATGTAAAACAAAATAGAAAAATAGAAATGAAAAGAACAAAAACATAGTATAATTGTAAAACTGTATATACAAATATTTTCCAGAGAAAATAAAGATGAAATATTAAAATTTAACTCTTAGAATTAAGCGAAATGCTTATTTTAAAATCCTTGCTATAATAAGAAGGACTATGCATTTATGAAATTTTAGAATCCACAAAAAATTCAAGATTGCACATTCTATATTATTATTATTTGAGTGATTCTCCATGAGTGTTCATTCTTTTTATTCATCTTTGTCCATGTGATGGACAGGGATATTCACACAGACATACATATGACATATGTATTAATCTATTGATGGTTCAAAAATAAACCATAGATGAAATCTGACAAAAACATACAAACTGAAATTTTGTGATCAAATTGAAATAGATACTCAGAGAGAATAACTGAAAACTCATGGACCAAGGACTCATTTATCATAAATTTCAATGTACAAAAGGAGACTTTTGAGGGACAGAGCTGAAATTTCAGAATGTCCTGGGGACTGATGTTGAATTATTCTCACTTTTCTGATGTTGCTTTTCCCAACTTCTGCATATCAATATTCATTAAAATCTTTTAAAAATTCTTTAATTTTTAACAAGCAATTTATTTAATATATTTATTGACACACATTAATTGTGAATATTAGTGGGACTCACTCTGATATTCTCACACATTCCTCTATTATGCATTATCAAGTTCATCCACCTCTTCCACCTTCTTCCCATCTCCTCAGCCCACCCTTTGCCCTTCTCAGTCTTTAATAGTGCTACTTTCTTGCAAAAATTCTTCATCTTTTATTCTTTGTTCAAATGTGTATTAATTTTAATTTTAAGGACATATTAATTGTTCAGATTTCAAACATGCAATCTTTTTCCATTCAATGCTCCCTTCTCTTTTCTTCCCCACTCCCACTGTTCCCTTTCCAATCAGTTATAGTTCTGCATTTAGGATACTTTTTTTTTAATTTTTAGTTTCCATATATGAGAGAAAACATAGTTTTTCTTCTTACTCTGAATTGCATGTTCAGCTTGCATGATGTCCTCCATCTACTTTCCTTAAAATAACAGAACTTCATTCTTTTTTATGGTTAGTGTTCTATTGTATATATGCATATTGTATTTTCTTTATCCATTCACATATTAATGGGCATCTAGATTGAGTCCATACCTTGCCTGTTGTGAATGATGTTGCAATAAACATGGGTATGAAGGTGTCTATTTTATATCCTGACTTTATTTCCCTTGCATAAACACCAAAGTATAGGATAGCTGGATCCTATGGTAATTTTCTTTTAGTTTTTGAGAAAAATCCATACAGTGTTGCACAATGATTTTACTCATTTACATTGTCATCAACAGTGTAAGAGCTCTGATTTTTCTCAACATCCTTGATATCATTTGTGTATTTTTTATAATAGCAATTCTACTTGGGATAAAGATGGAATCTCACTGTTATTTCAGTTTGCATTTCTCTAGTAGCTAAATATATTAAGCATTTTTTCATATATTTATTGGTCATCTATATGTTTTCCTTGGAGAAATATCTGTTCAAATTATTTGACCATTTTTTATTGAATAACTCGGAGACTTTTTGTTTGTTTGCTCTGAGTTTACCTTTTAGTTCTTACAGATGTGTTTTTCCTTTTTTCAATGGTAGGGATTGAACCCAAAGTCTTATGCATGTTAGTCAAGAGCTCTGCTTTAGAGCTATGTCCCCAGCCCATACTACAGTTTAAAACTATTATTTTTCTTTTTAGTTGTGTATAACATTAGGATACATTTTGACATTTTCACTTGTTTTTTTTTTTTAATTTTAACTGCTTTTAGTTCTTTATTTATTGTGAATATTAATCCTCTGTCAGAAGAATATCTGACAAAGATCGTCTCCCATTGGGTAGATTCTCCCTTCACTCTGCTGATTGATTCCTTTTCAGCCATTCTGCCAATTTTTGTCGGTTGTTTGTTTTGTTTTTTACATTTTCTTTGCTTCTTACTCATATTCATTTTTGAAGTTTGGTGATTTACTATATTGACAGTGTTTAATTCTTTCTAGTGGAATTTATCCTTTCATGTGTTTTAATATAGCACTTATCCTTATCTCTCTTTTGTGTGTAGAATTTCCAGTCTAAAGATCATGAAACCACTTAATCTGTTTTTATATTGGGAGATTTTTATGCCTGCTTTTATTCTGAAGGAGTGGAAACCCTTACTGAATATCATGATCTTCATTGGCAGTGATTTTCCTTCCAGAATTGAAATGCACCATTTTATGCCATCCAACTCTTTAGGATTTTTGTTAACAATACTGCTATGATCCCTTTTGATTTATTTGTGAAAGGTATAAATTTGAGTCTAAATTTATTTTTAATCAGATGGGTGTTGGTTGTCCTAGGACAATTTGTTAAAAGGATAATATTTCCCCCTGTATTATCTTTGCTCTTTTGATAAAATCAGCTGGCTATATTTATGTGAGGTTATTTCTAGGTTCTGTTGTGTTCTGTTGGTTGATTCATCCATTTTTTGCCATTAACCCCTAACATGATTACTGCAGACTTATACTGAATTGAGTAGTCAGTTCTCTAGCTTTGTACTCCTTTAATATTATATTATATTGGCTCTTCTTGATCTTTCATCTGTCCGGATAACTTTTAGAATAATTGTTCCGTCTTGACTTTTCGTTGTGTGCTATTTTATACTACTTGCATAAATAGAATTATGGTCACTCTAATCCCCAGAGAAAATCTGAATATTGTCATGGATGCCTAAAATGACTTTGTGTATGTGCTTCATTTACATATTGTGAGAAGGACAGATCATTTAGAATGTCCACATGGACTTGATGTAATCACAAAGGACTTCATGAGAGAGAGGCAAGAGTATCAGAATTAGAGAAAGATATATCCTGATGGAAAAAGAGGTCAAAATGATGCAGTATGGGGCTGAGGAACATAGACAGATACTTGTGAGAAGCTGAGAAAGGCAAAAGGAGAAAAATTATCTCCTAAAAGTTCCAGAAGGGATACAGCTCTGCTGACATCTTTAGTTTATCACTCTAAGTCCAAATTTAACTTCCAACAACTGGAACATAATACAACACATTTGTCTTGTTTTAAGCCCTTGAGTGTGGTAATTTGTTATAGCAATAGTAAGAAACAAATGCACAATAATTAGTATATTTCAGAATTAGGAAGTATCTGCAATTGGTGTAAAACCATTTATCATTCACTGCATTTCAACAAAATAAAGTAGAAATTACTTAGAAAAGGCTATTTGATATCTCAAGAATTCTTGAAATCATATTACTTTCTAATAAGTGTCTTAATTTCTAGAATTGAGCACAGTTTGTATGCACATGCCCATGATCTCTTTGTGCATTCATCTTCATGTAAAAAGATAACCAGTGCTTCTCTTCGGCAGATGACAAGATTCAATTAATTTTATTATCATTCTTTACTGTGTGACCCATTCTGTTTTCATACATATATTTTTATTTATTAATAACTTAAAAAAATCCAATTCATTATTTTGCAATTTCAGTATTCAGAACCTAATATGTACTAATCAAAGTGTTCAAGTAAGAAGACATCAGAAATCCATAGTATTTAAATTGAATTGTTATTTATATGGAGTTGTGTATAAAACAAATTTTATTTTCTCTATTACATTTTCAAATGAAAATATGTATAAAATTATATTTTGGAGAAAAAATATCAATATGGCTTGTTTTGACACATGAATTTCCATATCAATTTTTATACCTAAAATGTTTCTGTGTGAAGTGGTGTTTACAAAGTTGTATATATTTCAGTGAAAACTTTCTCTGGACATTTATAGTCTAAATAAATATCTTTGAATGCCATTATACAATATTTTCAAAGAAAGTGAGAAAGTATATAGCCTATGTAACTTAGAAATTGTCCTGTAATTAACATTATTGGACAACTTAGCAACCTCACATTTAGATACAAATTGTTGCTGATTTCAATTGTTCACAGTTACACCTTCATACTTTGACACAAGTAATGTTATTTCAAACTTTTTAAATTGCTAAAATATTTTCATTTGTTAAAAAGATGTGCATTGTGCTTGGGCTAGAGAGAAATAGTAAATTTTTTGTTAACTTTATTCCTTACGAGAATGTTTTAATCTAATACCACTTCAAAAGTAAGAGGTCCTTGTATTCCTCTCCATCAGCTAAAAGCAATGAAGCATTACAGTTCTTTGCTCATCCTATTAATAGACTTTCTACTGAGCACGGGAAATTCAAGGCCATTTTTAGAACTTGGAGAATTTTACAACAGTGTCACCATCAAATGACCACAGAAAAAGCAAACAAAGCAAAAATTGCTTTGTGATGTGATAGCAAATTTTGTTTCCTTATCAAATGCTTTATATGATCTAACATTTTTCTTTACTCCTGCTAATAATAAACTCCATAAGTTGTTTTGACCTACATTTTTAAACTGAGAGAAAGTAATTAATGTCATATTCTAAGGAAAATGTGTAAACATTTTAATAATTCAAAAATATATGTTTTGAAATAAATACACTTTTTTCTGGATTCTTTTTGCTCAAAATAAAATCTGATTTGGGGAGAAATGATTGCTACAAATTACATCAATTAGTTGTATTTTACTATAAATTCTAAAATTTGTATCCAAACAAACCAAATGCAATTTGAAAAGTTTTACATCAATGTAATTATAGAATTTATCTAAACATGGCATCTTCACTTGCATCTGCAGAGATTCTAAAACTAAGCACAAGTACCCACTGTGTAGTACTGGTAGAGAGGATGAAAAATTAAGGGATTTAATTATGTTGTCCCACTTGAAAATAAACTAATTATAAAGTATTAATGCAAGTGGAGTTTGTAGAATTTTCTTGACTATGCTAACTTTACTTTGTCACAAACAAAAGTTGAAAGGATATATCTGACAAACCTGCCTAACTAGAAATATTAAAGGGAATAATTCAAAATGAAAGAGACATCAATGAGTAAGTAAATTCAGAACATACGTAATTATATTGTTAGAATAACTATACAGACAGACTCAGAATTCTTTAATTTTGTTGACAGAGTGCATGTAACACCATATCTTTGATATGTGGACAAAACAATAATTATGTTTACATTAACAAAAACAGAAATATCTTATGATCTAGCAATCCCACTTTGGAGTATATATCTAAATGAAATAAGAATATTGAAGAGACATTTGCACACCTGTGATCACAATAGCCAAGAAATGAAAACAACCTAAGTGCCTATCAATTGGTTAAGGGATAAACAAATTGTACAGAATACAGAGGTGTTGGTGTGGGAAAATACTGACGTTTATCTTTGAAGAAAAATAAAAACTAAAAAATGTCAGGCTTAATATAGTGTACCATGTAGTAACACCATTTCATCCCTATCAACATGGAGAAATTTAGTGTTTTAGACAGGTGTTGAGAAAGAATGATCAACTTGGGCCACCTTACCAACTAACCATCTAGGCCCTTATGAATCAAGAGTGGAAAAGATACTAAAAAAATGACAGTAATGTTAAGGAATTCTACACACTACTAAAATTGATGAGATTAACCTTTAGATTTATACTTGCTGATTAATGCTGCCACAACAAACTTATATACTCATGGTATCACAAATAACATAAATTAATTTTCTCAAAATTCCGAGCCCTAGAAGTCCAAGATCAAGATGTCAGCAAAGCAATTTCTTCTGAGACTTTGCTATTTGTCTAGTAGATGACCATCCTTTCCCTGTGTCTTCACATGATGTTCCTTGTATCCATGTCTGTGTCCTAATCTCATTTGACAAGGACATCTATCAGACTGGATTGGGACCCACATATGTAACCTCATTTTATCTTAATTATCTCTTTAAAAACACTCTCCTAGGATGATTACATTCTAAGTTATAGTGGGTTAAATTTTAAATAAATAAATATTCTAACATAATAATGTAATAATGATAAAATAATAATAGTATTACATAATAAATATTCTAACATAGCAATATTCTAACATGGATAATCCCTACAAAATATGCTACTGAAAAACAAATTAGAAAATTATGTACTATACACATGTTATACTAAGTCTTAAAAATGCTCAACTTGAGTGCAAAAATTAATTAGTAATTAGTAATTAATATATTGATTTTATGGATATTTAATTGATGAAAATTAATAATAGTGTAAAAATTATAATTTGAAATTATGAGAAAGAAAATATCAAGTTAAATAAATAAAAAGGGTGCTTGATATCAAAATCAGAAATAAGCTCCAGTATAAATACTACTAACATGAAGCATAGATATGTTGAAGCACATTCTTTCAAAGATAAAATTACTAAGAAGTAAACCAAATAATTAGGGCTGGGGATATAGCTCTGTGGGTAGAATGCTTGCCTCAAAAGCACAAGGCCCTGGGTTCAATCCCCAGCACTGCAAAAAAAAAAAAAAAAAAAAACCCAAAACAATAATTATAAATATATAATGACTATACATTTTATGCTTATAAATGACCATGATTAACTAAGTCAACAAATGACTCCCAGAAAAAAATCCATGTTTTGATAATTTTCAGTTATATTAAATTATCTCCTTGGCTCTAGTGCATGTATGAGAATGGTAAAGATTTCAAAATCCTCAGCATGAATAACTGAATAAGGACTTAAAAGATGTTTATGTTTTAATCCCTCACATTTATGAACATATACAACAAATAGTACTTTGTAGTTGTAAATCAGAAAATTTTTAAATGGGAAGAATTTCTTGGGTTATCTGGTGAACTCAATATATTCACAAGGTTTCTTTTAAGAGGTTGACTCAGAGACAATGTGGTCATGAAATAAAGGATAATGTGATGTATTTTGAAAGCAAGTAGAAGATGCTACACTGCTGCTGTCTTTGAAAATTAGAAAGGGCCACAACCAAAAAATAGGTCAAGCCCCTAGATACTGGAAAGTGGAAGCAGGAAATCTCACCAAGAGTGTCCAGAAGGATTTAGCTATGTGAACTCCTTGACTTTGAACCAGTGTGAGTGACTTTGTACTTCAAACATCCAACTCTGTATAGGTCGTTCTAAGACACTTTTCAGTAATGTGTTACAGCTACAAAACTGATGTACCTGGATACTGAACCCTTTCTCAAGGCCCCAAAGGGAAATGTAGAAAACCATTCCATGCTGAGTGAGAGCAAGGCGAATCTCTTATTTCCTTCCACAAATCTGAAGTCGGATATCTTGTTTCTGTTATTCCTCATGTCGAACAAAGAAATCTTTAGTATTCTGTGCCTATGATCTACTCATCATAGAAAAACTATAGGCAGTTTCCTCGACTTTTACTATTAGACAAAGGTCCAAAACCAGACCAGTGATTAAACTTGGCCCTTGTCAAATAGTCTCTAAGTATTTATTTCTTTCTGTTTGGTTTGGGTCTGAAAGGTCCCCCAAAGTCTCATGTGTTGAAAGCTTAGATACCAAAGCAGCAGTTTAGAGATTGGGGTTTAGAAAGGGGTGGAATCTTGAGGGCCCTAACATTATCTGTGGACTACTCCATGTGATGGATTAATAATTTTAATGGACAACTGGGAGATGACAACAGCAGGCAGGTGGAGCGTGGTTGGAGAAAGTAGGTCACTACGTAATTGCCCCTGGGAACTATATCTTGTCTCTTTCTCCTGTGCTGTTTTTCTCCCCATTTGCTCCATGCACAACAGCTTTTCTCTGCCATTTCCTTTTGCCCAGATGTTTCTGCCTTAGAGCTGACCACAGACTGGTACCTCTGAAACTGAGAATTAAAATAAAGCCTCTCTCCTTGAATTTGTTTATGTTAGATATTTTAATTATAGCAAAGGAAATCTGACCAGTCTGTATTTATTTATTTACAAATAAATAAATAAATGCTTATTCCTCTAGCATAGAGAATCTGATCCTTTGAATTAGTGAATAGGAACCAACCCAGTTTAATTTTCTATTATTCTTGGCAAGACCATTAAAGCACAAAAAATCCCTTCAGCTAGACTAATGAGAAAAAATAAGAAACATTCTTAATCCTTTAGATAATGAGTTAGATGTTGAACTGTCTTAGCAACATTGGCGACATGAAAGATGCTCTCTTCCTTCCTTCCTAGTGCACATAACGTGGCTGAAGTTTCTTTTTAAGGCAAACATTGTCCTTCCTTCCTTATTGTCAAGCAAAGGCAGGTGATTTTGCTTGAATTCCTTTTGTTTATTTTTTATTAAATGTTTAAAAGCACAATTATTTAAATAAACATGCTTGTGGACTTTGAGCTACTTCTTGTATTCCACAGTAAAGACATATAGGATAGATCCAGGAGCTAGAAATCAAAATCCAAACTCTTTGCTTTTCTTGTTTGTATGTAGCAGATTCATGGTGGCCTTGACAAATCTCAATAGCCACAGCATCAAGGGCAATTTTATAAGTTATGACATTCTGATTGCTGAAAATTTTCTTCTGATCTTATATAGGCTGTCATTCCAGAATCTTAGTTATTAGAGCAGAGTTGATTTGGGAGTGAGTACTGAGTAGATGACTTAATCTAGTAACTACCCTTGACTTTAGGATTTGAAATTTTTAAATCTTAAATAATAAAACCAATGACAGTACATAAGTACAATCAGGATATTAAAATGATATTTAAGATACAAATTTATTGTATTATAGTTATTTTTCAGTCTGTAAAATAATTTAATTATCTTCCTTAAATAATACTTGAAAAGTGCCTTTCTAATAAATCAAACTATACCAATATTTCAGGTAAATTTGTATTTATATATATTTCATCAAAGTAACACCCTTAATGAGATGAATGATGGACTGAACAACCAATTTTATTGTTAATCTTTCATTCTGGCATCCCATTCCATTTATTTCAATTATGATATTTCATGAATAATATGTATCCTTCATATGATGTGTTAGCTTGTGCATTTTTAAGATAAATTGCACTGAAAAAGGCATAATAGTTGATAAAACTTCCTTAAGTAAATTGTAGAAACTCAAACATAAATACATATTTTTCAAAGGTAATCAAGAATGTCTTATTTTGGTTTGTCACTCTTAAGAAAATGTTTGGGCTAGTTTTTAAGAGATCAAAAAATAAAATAAGAATTACACAATGCATTTAAAAAGCAGTCCAATATTTATAGAATGTATTTTTCTTTCTTTGATGACATGAAACTGACCAATGGAGGAAAAATCAAACTCGATTTCTTAAAATTTAAACTTCTAAATGATTCAATTAAATACAAAACCAAAAATAAAGTGGTTGCATTTTTCCACATGAGTGTCTTTTTGCTTTAGTAATTATTTTTTTCTCAACAATTTTACCTATTCACACATAGAAAATGTGAATACAGATGAATCTCTTCTTATGAAATAAACATTCTCAGTAAAGGACTTGCTTATTTCAAATATGGGATGTGTTCATTTGTGTGTGTGTGTATATATATATATATACACACAATCCTTAAAGTAAATAATTTCTTTGATCACCACTATTACTCAGCATTTCTGTTTATGACAAAGACAATAAAAATAAATACATGGTCATGGAAACAAAGAGAAATACATATGTACATATATGTTTTAATATTTATGTCAGCCATTATTTCATAAGAAAAATTTCAGAATACATCAAAAACTAAATAAAATTACAAAGCGAGGAATGTATCACAAATCTGTTAAAATTGCAAAGCAAATTTGTAATTGTGGTAGATTGCAAACATGACCAAGATTCTTCCCATCAGTATCTGCACATCCTTTACAGTGCTGTTTTTGTGCTTATCTAATTAATGGATGGGACTTATGCTCTTGCCCCTTGAATCAAACCTTGGTTGGACGACTAGATATGATCCAGGAGTCATAAGTACAGTCTTGGAAGGTAGATGCACATTGGTGCTTTGTATTCTCCATTCTCCTTTTGGGCTAGCCTGCTGGATGAGGGGAGGAACTGCATCAAGTTGGCTCCCTTGATCCAGCCGATATCTAACATGAGACATATAGGTAAGATTGTCCTAAAAAATTCAGTCCCATCAATTCAGTTTTCAGGCCCAATAAATTGGCCTATATAAACCTTTGGTGCTGTTAGTATGCTGGATTTCCAAGATTCTAATAGGTGTGCATCTCTTTGTTGTAAAGTAAATTTCTGTTGAACAGCCAAGCATCCTCAGTGGTAATAAACTTGCCGACATGTATAAGTCTCCTGAGTTTGCCAAAAAGAAAAAAAATGTCTTAAAAGACCATGCCTTAATGCAATATGATGTGAAGAATGTTTTCTTGTTTTTATATTAATCAATAAATCTCTGATGAGGTATCTATTGATGTGTTTTGCCCACTTTTCAAATTGGTTGCTTTTTTTCTTATTAAATTTTAAGGGTTCTTTAAAACATATTGGACAATCATCCTTCATCAGGGTCTTTTGCTTCTTTGTATAAATGTTGGCACCATCTACTTAATATCTACATAATAGTTGGGTTGGATTTTGACTGGGTTACATGCAGTCTACAGATCAAGCAAGAACTGAAGCCTGGACTATATTGCATCTGTCTATCTGTAAACGTGGAGCATCTCTCCACGTATTTAGTTCTTTCTGATGTTTCAGAACGTTTCATTTTTTTCTTATACTGATTTGATACATATTTTGTTAGATTTATGTCTCAGTATTTCATTTGGAGGATTCTGATGTAAGAGATGCTATGTTCTTAATTTTAAATTCAATTCATTTATTACGAGTAAAGCAGTTAACAGTCAGTTACTAAACTCTTATCCTGAAATTTTCTTATGATCCCTTGTTAGCTCTAAGAGAGTGTTTTCTTTTTTAATGCTGTTTTGTTTTGTTTTGTTTTGTTTCCTGGTCACTTTTTCCAAAGACTTTCTATATAGGTGATCACATCATCCACAAGCAAAGAGGATTGGCTGTAAACTTTCTTCCCTATTTTTACCTTTTGTTTTCTTTCATTGTTTTGTTGCATTAATTAGGGGAACCTTTGCTATTTTACCGATCTTGGCAGGAAAGCTTCTGGTTTTGCATCATTAAGGTTATCTCTTAGTCTCTTGTAAATGTTCTTTATAAGAAGTTTCTTCTATTTCTTGTCTGCTGAGAATGCATATTATATTCCATCACATGCCTTTTCCGCATCTATTGATGTGATGTAATTTCTCTAGGTTTGTCTGGTGATGTGATAGATTCCATTGATTTTTGAATATTGAAACACACTTCTGTAAGGAAGGAATCAATTTGGTTGTGGTATAAAATTGTTTTTATACATTTGTTAGACCATAGTCTAATACTTTTCAGGACTTTTCAGCAATGTTCATGAGAAATATTGGTGCATACGTTTCCTGAAACCTTTTTCTCTGAATTGAATATCAAGATAATACTAGTGCAACAGAATGAGTTTTGAAGTATCACTTCTTACTTTTCTCTTCTGAAAGAATTGTGGAAAATTGGTATAATTTCTCCCTTTAATGTTTAGTAGAATTTAACTAATCGGAAACTTGTGCTCTGTATTTTAGAAGGTTATTAATTGTCAATACTATTTCTTCAATAGATAAATTTCTATTCAGATTATCAATTTCATTTGCCTGGATTATATAGATTATGCCAAGGAATGGATCCATCACTTAACAAAAACAATTATAGTTGTAGGGGACTGCATGTCTTTATTTATTTAATTTTATGTGGTGCTAAGGATAGAACATATGCTAGGCAAGTGTTCTGTCACTGAGCTACAAACCCAGCCCCTAGATCCATCTCTTCTAATTATCATATATCTGAGCATAGAGTTGTCACACTTTCCTTTTATTATTCTTTTGATGTCTAGGAGATCTTACTGATATCCCCTCTTTTATTTCCAATATAATATGGGCCATCTAACTTCTTTTCCTTGGCCTGATTGCAATTTTTTTTAAATGTTATTGACCTTTTCAAATCATCAGCTTTTGGTTCCATTGGTTTTCTACATGGATTCTCTGCTTCCAGTTTTATTAATTTTTTTCTATGTTTTGATTATTTCTTTCTTCCATTTCCTATGTATTTGCTTATATTTTCTACTTTATGAAGAAGAATTTGTTCAGCTTTTTCATTTTAGGTTCTTATCCCTTTCCGACATATGTATTAAATGATATAGATGTCCCTCTACAGTTTTTTTGCATTTTGAAATTTGGGATAGATTGTGATTTCATTTTTATTTAGTTTAATTTTTTAATTTTCTATTAATATTTCTTTGACCTATGTAGTATTAGAAGTGTTATTTAATCTCTGAATATTTTGATATCTTAAAATTGCTTTTTTCTTTAATATTTTAATTCTATTAAAATCTAAGAGTATCTATTGTTTACTTTCTATTCTTTTCAATTTTTTGAGATTTGTTTTCTAACCCAGAATACAGCATTTTTGCTGAAAAATGTGTTTTCTGTTGTTGTGGGTGAAGAAGTCTATCGTGTTAATTATACCCAATTGACTCACAGTACTGTTGAGTTCTTCTATGTCCTAAACCAATTTTCCGCCTGCCTCGTCTCTCAATTTCTTATAGAAGGTTATTTAAGTTTTTACCTAAAATAGTGGGTGTATCTATTTCTCCCTGCTATTCAAACAGTTGCTGCCTCTCACCTTATGCTCTGTAGCAAGACATATATAGACTCAAAACTCTTCTCTCTTCTTGGAGAATTGAGCACTTAATCTTTATGCAATGTCCTTAATTATCTGTGGTGATTTTCCATGTTCTGAAATTTGCTCAGTCTGAAATTAGTATAGCTATTCCACTTCTTTTGATTAGTGTTAGTATGATTTATCTTTCTCCATACCTCTATTTTTAAAAAATGGATGTCTGTACTTCAAAGTGAATTTCCTGTGGAAAGTATACATTGGGGTCTTGCTTTTTATTGACTTTGACAATATTCTGTCTTTTAATTGGTGTAATTGGATGAATAGTGTATAAAGTCATTAAAATATAAATATTGATTGTATTTGTTGCTGTTTTCTATTCACTGCTTTTGTTCTTCATTCATATTTTTGTCATCTACTCTTTCTCTTAATTGTGGTGTCAATTAAGCATTCCATATGACTCAATTTTCTCTTTTCCTTTTTTTAGCAAGTCAATTATACTCATCATTTACTTTTCTTAATGGTTATCCTAAAAGTTTTCAATGTGAATCTACCACGAACTCAAGTCTGCATTCAAATAATATTATACTACTTCACAGGTAGTGTGAGCCTCTTATAATAACACAATGTACCTAATTCCTTCCTCCCTTCCCTTGTTCCATTGTGGTAATTCACTTGAATGTATGTAAGCATGTAGGCCTGTATACATATAAACATCCTAGATCAAATACATTGTTGTTATTATTTGAAACAAATTCTCAACAGTGAAGAACAATAAAAGTTTTGGTCTATCTTCAAGTTTTCCTTCTGCAATTCTATTTCTTATGTACATTCAGGTTCCTGACTTACTTCAGTATCATTTTCTCTGAAGCACTTCTTTTAACATTTAAGACAGGTCTGCTGGAAACAAGTTTCTCCCTCCCTTTTTTTTTTTTTTAATTGTTTGGTCTATAAACTCTTTATTTTCTCATTCACTTGTGAGAGCTAGCTTTGTAGGATATAGGGTCTTGGTAGATTGTTAGATTCTTCACTCCAGATTCATCTTGCTTGAAAATTTTTTGAGGAAAAGTCAGTTGTATTTTTGTCTTTTGCTTTTCCTCAGGTAATGTCTTCCCCCACTCCCTATGATTCTTTCAAAATTTTTTATCTTTGATTTTTCTGCTATTTGAATACCATTATGATATGCCTACTTTGTAGGGCTTTGTTGTGGGGTGGGATTTACTGAGGATTGAACTCAGGGGCACTTGACGGCTGAGTCACATCCCCAGCCCTATTTTGTATTTTATTTAGAGACAGGATCTCACTGAGTTGCTTAGCACCTCGCTTTTGTTGAGGCTGGCTTTGAAATTGTGCTCCCCCTGCCTCACCCTCCCCAGCTGCTGGGATTACAGGCATGTGTCACATGCCTGGCTCATGTAGGGCTTTTGTAACATTTATCATTTTCTAGGTACTCTGAGATTTCTTGATGCATGTTTTGGTGTCTGACATTAATTCGGGTAATTCTCAGTCTTTACTGCTTTGAATACTTTCTCTGTTCCTTTCTTTTTTCTGTCATTCCATTATGCACATTATATCTTTTGTACCTATCATCAGTTCTCGGATATTCTGTTGTACTACTTTTTTTTTCTTCAGATTTTTGGTCTTCTGTTTTGGAAATTAGGGTTGTTATATCCTCGTGTTTACAGATTTTTTTTTTGCTCAGCCGTATGATCTACATTAATGAGATCACCAAAGGTTGTCTTCCTTTCTGTAGCCATGTATTTGATATTTAGTATTTACTTTTCTCAAATGTGATCTACTTTATCCTATAAAGCCATTATCATATTAATTATAGCTAATTTTAATCTTCAGTCTGATAGAATTCTAACACCCCTGTCATACTCCAGTTTGGATCTGATACTTGCTGTACCACTTCAAAGCATTTTTTCTTTTTCTTTTTTTGCCATTTAAAATAGCTTATAATATTTTCATGCTATAGCCTTTTGATGTGCTGGGTAAAAGGAGCTATGGTAAATGGGACTTTAGTAAGTTTGGGTAAGGTGTGGGGTGATGGATGCATTGCAGAGTTACAGTATAAGGTTTAAGCATTTTAGTAAATCTATGCCTATGGACAATGAACTTCAAAAATGTCTCTGTTTATTTTTTTCTCCCACTTTAGGTGAGATCAGATGCTTTGGAAAGGGGCATTAGGCACTTCCCTTCCCCATCTAGCAGGCTAGAGTGGACTAACACTGAGTAGTTCTCTTCCCACAGTTTTATCAGGCTAACCACAACCTCAATAGTTAGGTCTAACGATATAGTTTGTCCTCAGGGGAAGCCTTGTTAACAGTGGAGTTTTGTGGCACATTTCAAAGCAGTCACCCTTTTTCCCCCATGCTGGAGAAGCGAGAGGTTTTTTTTCCTCTTCATGGGAGAATGTGGTAGAGTGCCAAGAGGTAAAATGCACAAAATTTGGGGATCCCATTAGGCCTTTTAACTCTCAGGCTTGTCCACACTTTACCTCCACAGTCTGTCAATTGCAGTTTTCTAACTGCAGTACTGGATTCCCATGGAAGTGTCTGCCTGGGAGTTTTTGCTCCAGTGAACTGTTTCTTTGTGCCTTTTTCTCCAATTTTTTGAACTGCAGTTTGCCCTGTGATCTCTCTGTTCTGAGAGAGCCAAGAAAAGTCGCTGATTTTTTTCACTTTGTTCGAATTTTAACTTGTTAGGACAGAGTGGTTTTATCAAAGTTTCTCATCTGCTGGATCAGAAACCAAAAGACCCACTTATGGAAATTTTACCAGCGCAGAAGCTATGACCTTTTAACAGAACTCTAAAACAAGTTTTAATACATAGATAAATTTGTATAGATACCTTTCCAATTCAGTGCACTTAGGAATCATGGAAATAATAAAATACATCATTTTCATTTAGATAATTATATTTTCATTTAGGTAAGAGTTATATTCTACATTGCCAAACTACTTCCATGAATTCATTCAAGTCTAAACCCCAAGTTTCACAATTCGATTTCTCTCTCTCTCTCTCTCTCTCTCTCTCTCTCTTACTATAGAGAGATATATACACACACATAGCAATGAGTGTTGATGAAATCCCAATGCATAATTTTATACTTTTGGTAAACTCAACTTTGAGGACAAATATAGAACACATTTAAAACATTGTTTTCTGCATATCACTATTATTCCTGTTGGCTGATTTTTTAAATGAATTAACTTACATGAATCAATAGTTCAAATTCAAATTCTCTTTTCAATCTTATCTATGTGATTAATTACCACATCTTAAAGCACAGTTATTCACATTTAATATTAATGCAAAACTTTTATATTTTAAAATATAGCCTTTGGGTTTAGTTTCTATAAGGAAGGATGAGTCAGAAATGAATGAAGTATCATCTAAATACCCTTTCTTGGAAATAGATCACTATTTGTCTAAAAATTTGATAATGATTAGTCCTGGAGTAATCATGTTATCCTTTGATC
>JAJEJO010052117.1:5483-22877 GCA_020662805.1 Glaucomys volans | reverse complement strand
CCTCCTGAGCGGCCACCTGCAGGCGGAGCCCTGGCTCCCCACCTGCTTCCCCCCAACAGCCTCCAGGGAGCCTGAGGCTGTCCCAGGACTAGAAAGACAGGTGTCACATGACCAGGTCAGATGCCAGGGTCTGGCCAGGCAGGGACCTGAAGCTCCCTCGTGCCTGGAGGAGAGAGCCCTCCCTCTCCTCAGTAGACCCTGCGGCACCCCATCTTAAATACCCCTTCGACAACGCAGCACACCTGCAGGCCTGGCCGGGATGGCCTCCAGTGCCCCCGCCTGCCCACCAGGGTCAGGAGGGCTGGACTCACTGGGGCTCAGTTCCAGGTCTCCTCGCAGCCCGCCCACGCTGAGCAGCGTTGCTCCCTGAGCACACACGGCTCAGTTCCCGCCTGGCCTTCCAGCCCTGCCAGAGGCCCCGCTCTCCTGGAAACGGTGGCCCAGGTCCATCCCAGCAGTGCCAGTCCCAGCCCCCAGCCTTCTTGTGGAACCCCCTCCCCCAGCTCTGGCCAGCGGTCTCCCAGCACCTTCCCGCCATCCTCATCCTGCTCCTCCCCGGCTGCTGGGACATTGCCAGGGACACTCCTGGTCTCCCTGTCGCTCTGGGCAGCTCTGAGCTTTGGCTCTGTCAGGGTTAGGAGTTCATGTGCGCTGTCTGAGTGTCCACCCAGGTGCCCACGAGCCCTCACAGGATCCACCGTCACCCCCACAAGCCTCATCAGGTGACAAAGGAGGCCACTGAGGCCAGTGCTCCTCCATACCCACCCCCTCAGCAGACCCAGCACTGGGGCCCTGGGAGGAGGGCAGCCTGCAGGAGGGCGGGGCATGCAGGGGAGGAGGCATGGAGTCGGGCGTGGGCTGCACCTCCCTGGGCTCTGCCAGGATGACCACGTGCAGAGTGAGGTGAGGTGCCCACCTCGATGCCTGGGCGTGCGGGAAGGAAGGAGACGGGTACGGAGGTGGACCTGCTGGGATTCAGAACGCCCGTGGGACCAGCTCCTGCTGTGGGTCCATCTCAGCTCCAGGGGAGAGCCTCCTGTTCCAGCTCCGAGACCTGGGCCTCAGCTCGCAGCTCCCTCTCCTCCTGAAGGCCGCCTTCCCGGCCAGAAAAAACATGCCGACCAAGCCAAAGACCAGTGGGTGACCGCCTGTCACACCCAGGACGGACTCAGCTGGGCACAGGCCTGAGCCAGCGCCCCTGAAGGAATGAAAGGGGACTGGAGGGAGGGAGGTGTCCCTGGCTTCAGGTGGCCCAGGGCCCAGGCCCCAGCGCAGATGGGGACGATCTACCCGGGACCAGTGACCCTGGAGAAGGACGTCCTCTGTAGTTCTCAGATTGTGGGCGTCGGAACCCTTTACTTTTTGAGGCTGATGGAAGACCTGAAGAGCTCTCGGTTAAGCGGCTGTCCTTCAATGGCTACCATAAAATTAAAATGGAATGTTTAAAATGCATTTATTCACTAATTCATGCAGAAGTAAGAAGCCCCCTGTGTGTTATGAATGAAACGGCGTATGTGAAGGCAGTTCAGCGAGGGGTGCGCTGCTCCACCTCTGCAGGGCTCCGCCGCGGCGGGCGGTGGGAAGGACCGCTGGGTGCCCTCTGCCTCCGCAGGCGTCTGTCACAGGACCTTCTCAGCTGCAGTGAACCAAGGAGTCCGGGCCCTGGAGGAGAGAGGGAGTTCTCATGGGTTTCTGGATAACCGAGCGCGTTCTGCTTCGACGCTGACCTGCCCCGGGTGTGTCTGGTGCAGGCTGGACCGTGGCACCCGCAGCCTTCCAGCGAACGCTCGCTCTCTGTTATTGAAACCTGTCCATCTGTCTGGCAGGGTCAGCGTCCTTACACCCACGTGTGCGAATGTCACATAGGTGTCATTTGGAAAATATTTCTTCGATTTCTGCAGATTTTCTGAACATTGATGCATTTTATTATTCAATATTTTTAAAGATATTTTAAAAGATCACTTTCATCACTGTCTGCATCAATCCATCTGAAACCTGCAGGGGAAGTGAAACGTGAATCCCCTGCCTCCAGGGGTTCTGCACCCCACTGGACGTGGGGTCTGCCCATTCTGCGTGCAAGCAGGACCCATGGGTAGGGAGCTCTGGGTTCAGGGCCCTCAGGGAAGACCCTTGAGAGGTGGCGTCTATATGGGGAGCACGCAGTCCCAGGGCGACCCTGTCATCCCACCTTGGGGACCTGATGTGGCCCATGTGCAGTGCAGAGCTGGGCTTCCCTCGCCCATCAAGCCCGAGGTCAAGTCCCCAGTTCGCACGGGGCCCAGTTCGCAGGGACCCTGCTGCGCACCACCCCAGGCCACAGCGGGGTGCAGGCTCCTGAGCCACCTCGGGGCAGAGCTTCTCCCGCTAGAGGCGTGTGCAGGGGCCTGGGCGCATGCTGTGTGGCTGTGTGTGCATCCCCACGTGTCTGCACATGTGTGCATGGGCACGCAGGCAGGGTGGCGTACGTGTGGCGATGGGCAGGTGCACACGGTGTGAGTGTGTGGGTGCGTTTCAGAGGTTGGAATAAGCAGCTTGGTCCCATCTCGTCCTCCCCACGTGCAGAGGTCCAGGAAATCCTGAGTGCAAGTCCTGGGCAGCCACCCTAGCTCAGGCCTGCGGGCAGGATGTGCTGGGACCCCTCCCGCCCAGACCTGCCCTGGGTCCTCAGCTTCCCACTTGTCCTGGTGCCTCTGCTGGGTGGGACTTGGAGGAGTGACCAAACACAGTGGGCATCCACTGCCGGATCGGGCCCGCCTGGCCCCTCTGGAGCCCACCGCAGGGCCATGGCGGGGCCTGGGGGACAGAGCCCAGAGCCAGGCAGCTTCGCTGATGAGCAGAAGCCTCTTCCCACAGACGGGGGGCTCCCTCCCCAACCAGGGAAGGGGATGCTGGCTCAAGGGGGTTCCTGCCCTGCGCCAGTCCGGAAGGCACTTCTGTCGTCCTCCAAATGAGGCACAAGGGCAGCACCCCACTGGCGGCTCTCCTGGAGACCCGGGAGGCAGGCCCTGCTAACAGAGCTGCTGGCAGCCACCCTGTGATGGGCAGGGTGGGAGGAGGATCTCTGGGTCTCAGCGGCCTGCGTGATGGTCGCGTTCTCCGTCTCCTTCAGCACAAGCAGGCCTGGGCAGCCTGGGCGCTCCTTCGGGAAAGGGCAAGCTGTACTCACTGCACACCAGGGAAAACAGCAGTTCTTTCCTTCACCCCAGGGCCATCCTTCTGCTTCTGTGGCCCTTTGGGGATGCTCTGCACCCGTCCTTCTGAGCCCTGCAGAGCCCCACCCATCCTGGAGGAGGGTGGAGGGCAGCAGGTGCCCAGTGGCCAGGACACTGACTTGCAGTCAGAGGACAGGCTGGACCTTCAGCTCCCAGAACAGCTCCTCATCTGCTCAGGGACACCAACAACCACCTGCAAGCCTGTCCCCAAAGGAATGCCCTGGGACAGGCATATGGGTGGCAGTGGTCCCAAGGCTTCAAGCCCACAGGGCCAGAGGCAGCATGTGCCGGAGTGGAGGTGACCTCCAGAAGCCTGACTTCAGGTGACGGATCTCAGGAAGCTGACCGATGGATGCTCTGGCGCTTTCTGCAGCTCACGGTGTGCCCTCGTCTTCCTCTGGCTCCCGCCACAGCCCACCTGGGACAAGGCAGAGCCAGCAGAGGCAGGCGTGGGCAGCAGATGCCTGGCTGCACCTCTGCTGCTTCGATGTTCGGGGACAGGGTGTGGAAAGGCTGCCTCCTGGGGTGCTGAGAGATGCTGGCTCAGTGAGGGCTGGAATGGTCTCGTCCCACAGAGGCTCCCGCCTCCTCCTTCAAGCCCCTGAGGCAGCAGATGCCACGGTGGCCCCCCCGGTGGGGACCAGCCAGGCCTGCGCCCAGACCCTTCCTACCTCTCTCAGAGGAAGGCAGGTGCACCAAAGCTTTGGGGGTCTGGATGGCCCCCTGCCATGAGGTGTGGAGACCTCCGAGCATGGGGAGCAGGGGTGGCTTGCAGTGGCCAGGAGAGAATTGCTTCACCTGCATGCCGACACCCCTCATTAGACACGTTTGAGCAGAGGCTGCAGAAGGAGCAGATGAGCTGAGATAGGACGCACGCCCAGTTCATGCTGCCAGGCCTGTCCCTGGGCGGCCCAGAGCGCGGCTCCTGGCAGGCAGCAGAGCCCCGTTTGGAGAGCCAGCTCCAGGAGGAGAAGAGGAGACAGCAGGAGGTGGGGAGAGGGGAAACACGTGGGAGGCAAGTCTCAGCCTCTGGTTCCGGGAAACCACACTGCTCAGGAGGGTGCTGCAAGGCTGTGTTCCCTGCCTCTGCAGACCCCGTCACATCTGAGGAAAGCTTCGCCAGGCTAGCTGGGAGGGGAAGGGGACAGGGGCAGGAGGGGAGAGGAGAGGTGGGGGGAGGTGGAGGGGAGAGGAACATATACTTAAGATGGGAGAGTAACACAAAATCTCTAAAAAGGCAAAATAAGATGGCAGAGATGGGAGAATCGTCGTCACAACAATAAATGTAAATGGGTAAAATTCAACCAATGGAAGGAAAGCCCTGGGCTTGAAATCTGAAGCTTCTGAACACACCATGCACAGAGAGGCATCTGAACAAGGCGACCCAGAAGGCAGGGAAGAAAGGACAGCAGCAACCTCAACGAAACAGAAAACACAAAGCAAAAAAGAACAACCACAGCAAGATTCGTTTTTCTGTGACAGATAATGTAACAGTAAAATGTTTAAAAAGCAAAACCTGCAAGAAACACAGGGGTTCCCTCGAAGCCCTGGAGGGTCAACTCATGCGCATGCTGTCTAACTGTTCTAGAGAAGAGGCAGGTCAGGAATGTGCCCGTGGGAGGCACGCAGAGCTAACAGGCAGCACGCTCAGAAGAAAGAAACGCAGGCGGGGAGAATGTGAGCAAACAGGCGGGCCGGGCACCGGGCGCAGGCCCACGACAACCAGAGCAGGACCACGGGAGCTGCGTCAGGACCAGCAAACCTCCTGCAAGATTCACCAGCTGGGTCACAGGCACAGCCGTGTGACTCGCTGCCATGACTCTCTGAACATCTGGAGGTAATTATAGAGTCACAAACAGAGAAAGTAACACAACTGTCATCGTGCCCCATGCCCAGTGCCCTGCAGTGACACCCGCAAACCAGCCTCACAGGCAGGACCCTGGCCTGGGTGGAGATAGAGAAACCCCCATCGCCAGGGCCCTCCTGCAGGCCTTTCACAGCTGACCCACGTCCCCACGCGGGCCTGGGAACCACAGGCTCCCCATCCCTGCCAATGTGCCACCCAGGATGTCCGTAGATGCCAGGGGCAGTAGCCTTTCTTCATGCCGCTGGGTTCTGCCCACCCGCCATGGTCCTGTGTCAGCAGTTCCTCCTTCAGTGAACAGGCTGCTGGGCGCCAATCGGGCAGCTTGTTCCCCTGCAGGACCTGCAGGTCGGCTCCAGGTCTGGCCATGACAGTGGCCCTCCTGTGAGGACCCCTTTCCGTCTCCCTAACACACACGCCTGATGCTGCGCTGGGTGGCCTGTGTGGTGGGGAGGGGAAACGTGCTTCAGGAAAACGTGCGCCGTGTCCCTGAGCAGGGCAGCATTTTACCCTCCGCTGGCCGGGCTGGGGACCCAGGGTCCTCCAGGCCTGGGGGATAGGACCTTGCCCCTGGGTGATCCCAGCCACCCTGGGAGTCGTGCCCTGCCGTCACCACGCTTTAACCTGGTCTCGGGCGGCTTCGTGTGTGCCCTGCCCTCTGAGGGTCACTGCTCCGCCTGTTCTCCAGGGCAGCTCTCCTTGCCCTAGGCTGGAGAGCGGTCCTGCCGTCTGAGGAAGGTCTGTGGCCCAGGGCGTTTTCCCAGGAAGTGGCTTCCGGCTTCGCCACAGGAGGCCACTTTCTAACTGTCACGAGATCCAGCTTATCAAATTGCCCTTTGATTCTGGGGTCAAGTCTGAAAATACTTGTCTTCCCTGGGTCCCGAGGACGTTCTCCTTGTTTCTTAAGGTTCTGCAGCTTCACGTCTCACACTGAGCCTCCCACCCAGGCTCAGTTGGTCTCTGCATCAGGTTTGGGTTGAGGACACTTTGGTTGAGTCTGTGGTTTTTGAAAAATGGTTCCACTTCTGACTCGTCAGATGGTGACAGTGTGGCTGTGGTGGCAGCCCTGGTCTCTTCCTGATACTAGCAGTTTGTGTCTTTTCTCCATATTTTAATCACTCTTGTTAAAGGGTGATTGATCAATGGTATTGATTTTTCTCAGTGAGCTATTTTCTCAATAGCTTTCCTGTTTACTATTCTATTGATTTCTGCTTTTACTATTTACTTTCTTCTGATTGCTTTACTTTTTCTAGTTTCTTAAGATAGAAATCCACACTGTTGACTTGGGACTCTCCTTTTTTCTAATCAAGCAGTATTGATTTATAAGTCTTTCTCAGCTACTTCCCACATACCTTGATATGTTGTATTTTAATTTTTATTCTCTTCTATGTATTTTTACAATCTCCTTTGACATTTCCTCTTTGACCTGAGGGTCATTTCAAAATGTTCTATTTGAATTCTGCGTCAAGAAACAAGAGAGTTTCTTGTTTCCTCCTTTAGTGATTTCTGATTCCACTGTGGTCAGAGGACACCTCATGGGTTTGTCTGGGGACCCAGGAGAAGGCCTATCTTGCTCAGCGGAGTGGACTCCACTGCGGCCCCACACCCACGTGGCTACCCGGCTGTGAGGCCAGATTGCCGTAACCGCCTGGCTTTCCCTTACATGCCGAAATGGAGGCTGCAAGGACCTGGCTGCCACTGCAGGCCCTCTGCTCCTCCCTTGGGCTCGCTTGGGAGTTTTGTCTTCCTGGGAAAGCAAGCCTCTCGGCTGTTGGTCTTTATTAGATTTATTGATTTAAAGTCTGCTTTCTCTGATATTCACAGAGTGCCTCCTGCATCTTTTTAAAATTATCATTTGTAATTATAGGTATTTTCCCATCCTTCCTTGGCACATTTTCCTTTGGGTTTGTTTTACTTGATGTCTACCCAGCTTATTAAATCTGAAAGTTTATTTTTTATCAATTTGGGGCTCTTCTAGACAGGGTGTTTTGGAATATTGTTTTAGTTCGATTTCCTCTCTCTTCTCCTTCTGGGACTCCAGTGATGCAATCTTCAGCTCTCCTTGCAGTAGTCCGATGTCTGAGATGATTCTTTCTTGCTGTTCTGTTCTCTCTGTTTTTCAGACTGGATTCTCTCAGTTGATCCATCCTGAGGTTCAGGACTTCCAGGCTCAGTCCTCTCCACCATCACAAAGGTTTTTATTGTACTTACTGTATTTGTCAGTTCTATCATTTCCTTCAGTTCTTTCCTACAATTTTTTTTCTAACGTTTTATTTTAATTTGTTTCAGGATAATTTATGACTACTTGTTGGAGCATTTTTATGATTTCTGCTTTAAACACTCCTTTCAGATAATTCCAACAGCGAGGACTCCTGTTGTGGACGCCTGGGTTGCCATTTCCTGATGAAGCTATGATTTCTTTGTGGTGGACAGGGGACTTCCCACTGCCTTCTCGGCATCGTGAGTGTTAGACAGGTCTTCCTTCAGTGGCGGGGTCTCTGGGGTGCGGCGTAAGGGCAGGTGGTGTGTGCGGCTTCCTCCAGTTCCACTGCGGAGGTGTGTGCATGGAGGTCAGCTCAGACTCACTCTCCCTCCCACTTCCTTCACAACCCTGAGTGGAGGTTTAGGGTCAGCTCCCCATCGAGCCCAGCTGCCTGCAGAGGAGGGCAAGCATGGGGCCAGCTCAGGCTGCCTCGATGCTGGGGTAAAACAGCAGGAAGTGACAGGAGATGCAGGAAATCCTTGTCCTGGGTCAGCTCCTGGGACCGACTCACCAGGGGAGGTTCTGTGCAGCAGACTTCAGGGACGCTCTCAAGCCCCACGTCCGGAGGGCAGTAGGAGAGTAACTGGGCCGAGCAGCTGAAATGCAATGGGCGTGGCTCCTGCCTCTGCAGCTCGAGTGACCTTCAGAGGTCTCCGGGAGCCAGGGCTGGACCTGCGACCCAGGCCGCAATGCGCTTCTGCACGTGAGCCTCTGGGAGGGGCACATGCTTGGATGAGGAGGCTCGTTCTGGGCAAAGGAAATTCCCAGGAGCGACCCCGACATTAGCCATCAGCGCCCACAGCCCATACCTCGGTCCTGGGGCTCAGAGCGCCGTCCGGTGCAGTCTGCCCACCCGCTCAGGCATCAGACTGCGGGCCCTGGGGCCAGCCAGGCCTTGCAGGGCTGCTCCCAGGACTCAGCTGGGCTGTCCTCCCAGGGAAGTGGGAGGGGGAGCCACAGCTGGGCTCCCACCCCTCCCTGCCCCCGAGGTCCTCGCCGCCCCTGGGCAGCACCTCTCTTGGAAAGGTGGCTCCGAGGGGCCAGAGCCCTCTTCCTGTGACCTGCACCACGAACGCTCCAGACACCAGGGCCACCAGCCATTATTCTCGCCCCCTCCGGCCTCCTCCTGATGACCCAGCCAGCGTGGCGGCTCCCTCCCGGCCTGCGGGTCTCTCAGCTTGAGGGTCACTGAGACTCCCTGTGTCCCTGCGGAAGTGTGACCCTCAAAGCCAAGAACTTTGGGCCCAAAAGTCTACTCGTGAGGACAGAAGCACCAATCCCATAGTGACTCCACGCCCAGCAGCGGAGACACTGCACTGGCCGGGGCCGCCGCTCCCTGGCTGAGAAGGGGCTGCGTTGGGTCATTTCCTGCGCTCGGCAGGCACATCGGTCACCTTTGGAAGGCCCACGGTGCTGTCTCAGGCCTCTCTTAGGGAGCCCTCAGTGGCAAATCCATCCCCGCTCGGTCCCCTCAGCCCACCATCAGGGGCTCCTCCCTCCAGCCCAGCCCGAATCTGAGCCTCACTCTTGTGCATGGGTCCCTGGACTCCCGTGGCCTCTGGGCCTCTTCTCCCTCCCTGCCTCCCACTGAGTTCTTTGGCAGCATTTCAACACCTGGCAGCAGAGCCACCTCTGTCACAGGCTTTAAAAGCAGCCACACTCCGGGTCCTCCCTGGCAGGGCAGCGAGGAGGAACCCCACCCCTGCCCAGCACCACTGCCCAGGGAAGGCGGGGAGCACAGGGCACCGGGCAGGCCCCCAGCCAAGCCTGGCTTCTGGGTGCACAGCTGGGAAGCCACACTAGGTCGTGCCCCGGAGCAGAGGGCGGTGTGCACGACCTGGGGACGGAGCCCGCAGGTCCCCAGCACACCCCGCTGTCCTCCGCACCTCGGCACCCAGATCGCCCTGTCTTGGGGAGAGGCCAAGGCCTCAGCCCGCCCTCTGCACCCCGAGGCCGCTTGCCTAGCTGGGGGTGAGCCTCGGTGTGCTGAGAGCCTCCGCGTGGCGTGGCGCGGAGCGCAGGCTCCAAGGTGGAAGGCAACACCAAGGTCGGGGTCTGCCTCCCACCCTGGGGAGGTCGAGGCACTTTCTGAAGGAGGTCCGGCTCCATCTGCACCTCCAGACACAGCGAGTCCCCGCAGGGGTCAGGAAGCTGCTCTTTCCAGAGTTTCAGGGACGCCCTGCGAAGAGGCTCCAGAGTGCCCCAGGGGACGCGGCCTGGGCTCCCCGGGTCCTCGCGCTCTGCACTGGGCTCCTGGCCCCGCTCAGGGCTTTCGGAGACGAAGCTCCTCCGGATCTGCACCAGGGAAAGTGGCCTCCGGGGGATTCCTGGACAGTGGGGCTTGTCAGCCTGTCACGTCCTCGTCTTCACTTGGTGACGTCTCCCTTGAGACAACGACACGCCTGCTTTTGGTTCACCAGATGGAAGCGAGGGTTCGGGTGCAGGTGAAGCACGTTGGAGCGGCCCTGGGACGGGAAGGGAGCTGGCTCAGGTGTGGGGGGCACAGAGAGGCTGGGTGGGAGCTCTGTGGGGCTGAGAGGCGCCCTCCAGGAGCAGAGGGCTCTACTCAGCGGGGCTGGCCAGCTGCCAGAGCCTGGCTCACAGGTGGCTCCTGGGGGGCTGTGCCAAGCTCACTGCAGGTGTGCAACCGAGGTGCCCAGTCACGGGTCTGCAGATGAAAGGGCAGGCCTTGGCCTGGGCCTGGCTGGGCCAGGCTTACGCTGGGCCACACTACGGATGGAGAGGACAGTGGATTCCTTCTACGATGTGCCCCCTGGGGTGTCCACTACAGCAATCAAGTCCTCCTGCAGTTCTCAGTTCAGGGTCCCCACGAGGAAGGGAATGGCCATGTAATTACAGCCCAGGGACGTCAGGGCCGCAGGGTCTACTTGTGTTCATAAGATGAGGAGGGTAGAAGGGCAGGAGGAGGGACTGCGCACTGCTGGTCACCCCAGAGCCACATCCAGCTGAGGGTGTGTCAACAAGAGGCCCGTCCTGTCCTGTCCCAGTTTGGGGCCCGAGGCTTCTCCCAGCGTGGGCTTCTCCAGAGGCTGTGCAGCGCTGGGGGTCCTTCCCTGGGGTTCTTGCCCACCCACGACGGACCGAGCAGCTCTGCAGGCCAGGCCCTGCCCAGCAGCTCATGTCCACAGTCTGCAGCCTGGGCTCCCTGCAGGGCCCCCCAGCATCCTTTCTAGGTTGGGGGCTGTGACTGCAGCACACGGCCAGGGCTCCTGAGCCCAGAGAGAGGGAGCTGAGGTGACCCAGGAAGGTTCCCAGCTAAGCTGGAGCCTGAGAGCAGAGGGAGGGCTGGGCCCCGGGCCTCACGCTGCGGCTCTAGAGAGCAGACTCACTCCCGGCAGCGGACCTCGCCAGGGGGACTGTGCAGTGGGCACTTGGAAGTGGCTCTGAGCAGGCCCCTGGCACCCTGCACCTGGGGCCATGTGACTCTCTCCCAAGCCTTCCGCCCTGGCTGGGTTTCCCGCGGCGCTGAGGGCAGCGGAGAATGCTGACGGCCACAGGAACCTCACCGGCTGTGACCGGGGAAGAGTCCAAGGTCTGCCGACTGAAAGGAGAGAGCAAACACGTTTCTTCAGAGCGTACCTGGCGGGAGTCGCTGTCCTGCATGGAGGTCGGAGCTGCGAGCAGAGATCCCATGCAGGGACTCTGAGGGCAGAGGATGCCCTGCGGGGCTCCCTCCCGGTGGGGCAGAGCTAGAGCACCGCTGGGGTTCCCCCTCCACAGCTCCTTCCCCCTGGGGCTGGGTTTGCACCTTGCTCCAGGACGGGGTCATGCTTTAGGGCCTGGATGGGGCACTGGACCTTCAGGGGCCCCCATCTTGATGGGGCTCTGCTTCCCTGTGTCCCACCCTGCGGGCTTGGAAGGGCCTAGGCTGGCCATGTGACCCGCCGAAACGCCTGCTTGTATTTGGGATGGATTGGGTGGCCAGGCCCACCAGCCTCCCAGGCAGACAGACAACTGCCCTCCTGACTTCCCTCCCTCACCCTGCCCCGAGAGCGGCCTGGGTCCCTGGGCCAAGTGCATTACCGAGACCTGCCTCCTCTCCAGACCCCCAGCTGTTCCCCAGGGCTCAGCACTGTTCAGACAGTGGCCAGAACCACACCCTTGGCGTCGATGGACAGCTGCTTGTGTCTCTGTTTAAGGCCGGATCGCTGGCTCCGCGTCTCGGCTTCGTGTGTACCTGTAATTGCTTTGACTCTGGCTCTCACAGGGATTCTCACGTAAGCGCCTCTAACCTTGCGGACAATCGGTTACTTCCATTTCTTAAGACACGTAATGGCTCCTCTGGTTGCCAGTGGCTCCTCCTGCTAGTTTTCCGGGCATTTCATTTCCAGGAGGAGAACGTGGTGTCCCAGAGCCACGAGAGGATAGGCTCATGGTTTGCCCTCTTGGGATCGCTGGTCCCAGATGCACAGAGGGATGGTGTCCAAGCCAGAGAGCGTGGTGCAGCCAGGATCTAGCGGGTCCCAGGCCCGAGCCCAGGGCCCTGCCTCCCCCAGGGCAGGTCCTGCCTTCCCCTTGCACACTGAGGACTGGAATTGTGCAGGGCCTGGCCCTTGGGGGCAGAAGCTGTGGGTGGTACAGGCAAGGTGAGAACGGGTGTCTCAGCCTCGGAGGACTCCTCGGCATTCTCCAGGAGCAGGACGAGCGATTGTTCAGACCACTCAGTGACACTCAGCACCACACCGCGGAGGAGGAGCCTGGGCGCCCACTGCTGCTGCTTCTCCAACCATCTGACACCCAGGGCGAGTCTCAGCTTTAGTATCAACCCCAACAAAGAAGAGCCCATGAGCATCAGTCACAGTTGCTGCAGGTTAGATGTCGCAGCTTAGCTTTGGTGGCAACCCAGGTGTTGTCATGGGCTGTGGGCTGACCTGAGATGGGACAGGTCAGGGAACTGCTTCTCAAACCATTCAACAATGGGAGCACTGGGAGGCAGGGGGACACCAGAGCTGCAAGGCACCTCCTGGGAGGACTGGGAGGCAGGGTGACGTGAGGGGACCTATGTGACACCTCCTGGAAGCACTGGGAGGCATGGTGACATGAGGGGACATGTGTGACACCTGGGAGCACAGGGAGGCAGGTGACATGAAGGAATGTGTGTGACACTTCCTGGGAGCACCGGGAGGCAGGGTGACGTGAAGGAACATGGGTGACACCTCCTGGGAGCACTGGGAGGCAGGGTGACATGAGGGGATATGTGTGACACCTGGGAGCACGGGAGGCAGGGTGATGTGAGGGGACTAGTGTGACACCTCCTGGGAGCACGGGGAGGCAGGGTGACATGAGGGGACGTGTGTGGCACTTCTCCTGGGGTGAGGAAGGGGCTGGAGGCCTTAGCCTGTGTGGTGGCTCCAGAGGACACAGCTGCTCCCTGGGCCCCTGAGGTCTCCTGGGAAGCCTGGGTCCGCCGGCCTCTGGGCAGCACCAGATAGAGGCCTCAGCCCTGGAGTGTGCCGTGGCCCTTGGTGGGTGGCTCTGGTCCAGAAGGACCTCAGAGAGGGAGGAAGGAGGCAGCCTTGACCAGCAGGCGGGGCTTGGGTGGCAGGTGAGGGACGCCTGTGGGACGTGCCCTGTGGGACACTGCTTGCAGAGGGTCACGAGCCAGGATTGTGACCCCGCCATGGGGACCCTCCTGGCTGGCCCCTGCCGCAGGGCGCACTTCCCAAGGCCCGAGGGGATCAAAGCAGAAACACTTGCTACCTCTGAGTCCGGGAGCCACTGAGCAGGTGGCTCATCAGTATCTCTTCAGTCACCAAGCTGTCATTCGAAGGGTCACCTGGGGCTGGGAGCTGCATGGTCACAAGCCTACTGATGGCAGGATGGGTTGGGGTCCTTGCTCTCCCTTGCAGATGACTTCCCCAGTTGGGGGGGGGGGTTACAGGCAGGTGAGGCAGGTGCCCTCTGTCACCGTGACTTCCAGCCTAGCCACAGAGGTGACATCCCACCACCCTCGGCCAGCCATGTGGAGGCCCCCGTGGGGCATGGCTCACAGTCGAAGGGTGCACCCTGGAGCCCAGCAAGCCTGGGGCACCTCCTTCGGCACCTGCAGAGGTGAGACACTCAGGGTTCAGAGTCCCTGGGGACACGACTGCCTTGCAGGGTCTGCACCTGGCCCAGGGCAGCTGGCACTGACCTGCTCCAGCCCCCCTGGAGCCAAATGTGGTGCTCTCGCCCCCAGGCCAGGCGAGGAGGCAGGCCCAGCATGTCCAGTCTCTGCCATGGTCCTCAGAGCAACTGGCAGGAGGGAAGGAGAGAGGAGGCCACGGCGTCCACTGCTGGGGTCAGCAGGGATAGGGTTGCCAACTTGGCAAGATGCTGTGACACCCAGTCCAACGACAACTTCATATAGACAAAGAAAGGTCATGGGACACACTTGCACCAAATTGTCACCTAACTGAAATTAACCTGTGACTCGACTCCTGCCTTTTACCTGGTGGCCCAAAGCCAGCTCTGCTGCCCGTACTCCACTGGTCCGCTCACTGCCCTGGCCTGACTTTGTTGAGAAGCACCCACACCTTAGTCACAGGGCTGCCATGGGCTGCTGGGACCTGTCCAGTCAGGGCCTGCTGAAGTGCCTGTGGAGAATGACCCAGCCTGTCCCAGGGCATTAGCTAGCTGGTGGCCATGGGGACAAACTCCAGCTCCCTCACTCACAGCCAGTCCTGTCTCCCAGGACTCCCCCACAGGACTGAGTGGCCCTCTGTCCCCTGCAGGGCAGTTCCCCTTCCCAGAATCATGACCCATTGCTGCCAGCATCTGGTGCCCAGCAGGGAGGCTGCCCACTCCATTCCTTCCTCAGACTCTGCCTCGAGACACCGGCTGCGACGTGCCCCTGCAGAGCCTGGAGACGGCCTAGGCAGAGGAGGAGGCGGCCACAGAGGGAGTCCAGGGGCCGGAGGCCAGGGCCAGGAGGCCAGGGCCAGGGCTGAGGCTGCAGAGGTAACAGTGACCATGCCAGCTGCCATCTGAAGGTCTTCATCCCCAACATCATTGGCTGAACCTCCAGGCGGTGGTCTTCAGAGGTGAAGCCCTGGCGAGGGTTGGTCTTGAGGAGGAGCCCACAGACGGCCTGGTGCCCAGAAGGCGGCCGGAAGGGTCTCATTCCCCAGATGCTACAAGGAGGTGCCACTCCTGAGGGCACCCAGCCTGCTGGAGCTGGATCTTGGGCTTCCCGCCCCCCGAGCTGAGAAACAGCCCTGCCGTTTTCAAGCCCCCAGCGGTGGCGTGTGACAGCAGCCTGAATGGACTGAGCCACCCCACAGAGAGAAAAGCAAGCCCCGGGCAGGTCCTGGGAGACGGTGCGTCACAGGCTTGGGGATGCTGCTGCCCTGTGGTCTCACCTCTCCCCTGCAGGCACAGGGTTGGCCCTGTGCGCACCCGACCTGCAAGCCCCCATCAGCTCATTCCAAGCCCCTCCCTGGCCGCCACTCTGTGCTCTTTTCTCCTGCCCGTGCAGTACACTGGGTGGCAGGCCACCAAGGACGCTGCTGCTCCTGGGAGGGCCCTCTGGCTTCCTGTGTGCTGAAGCAAAGACCTCAAGGCCAGCACGTGGGACAGCCTTAGCAGTCAGTTACAAGCAGAGCCCATGCGCCTCTGTCCTGCTGCCCTGCAGGTGAGACGTGGCCAGGACTGAGGACGCGGCTTCGAGCTGGGAACGTGCTCCCTCCAGCCCGCAGCCTGACGGCCACCAAAGTCTCAGCTGTCAGGCCGTCAGCATCGCCCTTCAGCAGAGAAGCTCAAAGGTGAGTGGTGCTTCTCAGGGTCGAGCAGGGAAAACCCGGGACAGTGCAGGGAAATAGGAGGCAGCTCAGGGACGGTCCCCGGTGTCAGGAGCGTGTTTACAACCTGATGTCTGCCCAGCGCGCATCGTTGTGTGTTAATGAACAATTACAATCCTCCGCTCTCCTTAGCAGGTCTCATTAAATCTAAGCAAACATTTGGTGCTTAGGAGCGTGGCCTTACAAATCTAATTAAGACTCCATAAAATAAAAGAATTCAAGCCTGCATCAGCCACTCCATTACCTCACACGGTGTGGGATTGGTGCTTTATTAACAACAAAGGGAAGCGGGTCCAAGTGGGTCTGCCGCTTGTGTGGGAGTTGGCAGAACGAGATGCGATCTCGCCAACAGTGGCTCATCCTCAGAGGACCCAGCTACACGAGCATGATGACCACAGGCGCGTTCTCCACCCACCTCAGAGACAGGAGGGAGCGGCTCTCAGGGACCGCCACAAAGTCCCTTCTTTTGGTCTGGGATTCTGGAGACCAGAGGTTGGTGGGCGGACTGATGAGTGAGGTCTCCAGGGCTGCCAGGGCTCCAAGGAGGCTGAAGCGAGGACCCACGTCCTCCTAGGAGCAGAGGGCAGGCCAGGATGACCACCAAGGAGTCCAGAAACAGGATGGCTTGCCAGCGAATCACCGTCCGAAAGCTTAGCAGAAGGAACCGGCCCTTGGGAAGCACCGCAGGGACCCCCTAACTCGGGTTTGTTTCCTTCCTTAGGGATGCTCTCGTGGCTTTCTGCTCCCCACACCTCCAGGGGTCCAGGGACAGACTTCTCAGCTCAGAATCCTCAGGACCGGCCCCGGCCCTGGAAATCAGAGGAGCCCACGGTGTGTAGTAAATGCAGCGTGAAACCTAAAGTTAACCTGGCTCCCTCCAAAATCCAGGCAGAAAGCTCTTTCCTGCTTCCCGTAAAAGAACTTGAGAAACGGATTTGAAGACAGCCTTTGGAGGGGCGCTCCCCACACAGAGCCCATCAGCATCAGCGTGTCACTCATCTCCTCTCCGTTCCAAGCCCCTGACTTCTTGGCCCAAGTCTATGAGTGACTCGCAAAAGGGACCTCTCTGCTCAGGAGTCCTGAGGGGACCAGGCCATCCAGGTATGGACGGTCACTCCACAGTTCTCAAGGGAAAATGGACGGCTTGTCTTTTACCGCAAATACACAAAATCAAAAGTGCCAGTGGCCCTCCAAGCAAAGGAAAATACACCGAGCTGCAGCGCCTTTGAGAACTGCTGTCCTCACACCCCCTGCGTCCCCCTCGCCTGGGGAGATGGGGGCCGGCCATCAACACAGAAAGGCCTGGACCCACCTGGGAGGAGGAGGAAAGTCCTCTCTGGCCCCGCGGTAACTCTCTGCAGCCCCAGCAGGCCTTGAGCTCCAGCTCGCACCAGGTGAGTTCCGCCTGTCTGCACGAGTTGGATCGGGCCCGCGGTACCGGTGCTTCCGCTCAGTGGCGGCTGGCGCGAGCAGCAGGAGTGGCAGCAGGAGCTCACTGGCTCCCAGCACCACGGGACAATCTGCATCTGACCATTTAGGTCCCTCAGTGAGCTGTGACTCTAGCCTTCAAACGAGTTTGAGAAAATATGTCACTAACAACAGAGCAGATTCCGTAAACAGTAGGGAGGCACCGAGGACGCTGCTGTGACCGGGAGGCCCCGTCTCACCGTCTACCGAAGCAGGCCCAGCGCTGGGGACGCTGCCAGTCTTGCGGTGTGGCGAGCAGCTAATGCCATGTGCCCACCCCCACAAGCCATCGACTGCCCACTCTGGACACAGGCCAGCCAAGTGTTGAGGGGGTCGTCAGGAGGACCGAGGTGGCCGAGTTGGTCGTCGTTCTTGGCTGCGGCCTCCGTGTCTGCTGTGGCTGGAAGTAAGAAAGAGTTGATGAAAAAACATCTCCTGATTCACAGAGTCCAGAGGGAGACGTGGCTGAGGGGCTGAGCGCCCCAGGAAGGACCACGCAGACCAACGCGCTGCAGGGCAGGGTCCTGCGGGAGGAGCCTGCCTTCCAGGACCCTCTGTCTTGGGGACTGCACCCAGGAGCCACGCAGCAGAGCAGGAGGCTCACCGGCCTTCCTGAAGCAGGCGACCTTTCCCAGGCTCACTCTGTCCAGTCCTTGGGGCTTCTGCTGGAGGAGCCATGCTTACTGCGAGGCCTCTGGGAAATGTGGTCTCAGGGCAGCCAGGCCGGGCAGCCAGGCTGGACAGCCCGGGAAAGCCAGCCCAGAAGGCCCTGGAGGGTGAGGCCAGGAC
>JAJEJO010052115.1:51650-77860 GCA_020662805.1 Glaucomys volans | reverse complement strand
CCGCAGCGCTGAAGCAGCAGCGCTGTGTCCCCCGATACAGTGATTTTAAAAGTGGAAATTTGAATAGGAATCCAAAGGGCAGTCTGTCCATATATTTTGTAAAACTAAAGCTAGTTATTAAATAATACTAAACTATGTTATTCAATAGGAAGTTAATATGCAATCATTTAAATTGAAGAGTCAGAAATACCCAAAATATTCAAAAGGGAAATCAAAATAATAATTTTTACACAAAACATTGACAAACATTTGATGAAGTATGCAATTCATAAACTGGAATAATTCTAACAATACAATAAATAAATGGTAGATTAAAAAGGTGTTAATTTTAAAATTTAAAAGGATTAATTTGTAATAGACATGAATTGAGTGTAAGATCTGCATTGAAAACAAGTTCAAATTTGATAAAATTTGAAATTAAAATTAAAATTAACTTGTGCAACTAAATTATGAAATGAAATAGACAACAAACCATCAAGACTTTCCATGATTTAAAAAATTAAGCAAGAAAAAAAAAAACTTCAGGAGGTTGTACTTTAAAGCCAGAGACTGAAGATGAGTTTCCTAATGATCTGAAGGACTTAGGAAGATGGACCAGAAAGGTAATATAAGACTAAATTCTTCAGGGTGCCAGAAGCCCTCAGATTTGTCATTGAATAAACACCTGTATTTTCATTCAAAAACTACCATCAAGACAATAAATATTTGGGCACAATTGAATTGATTTAAATTGGAGCAATACAGATTTAGATGTAATTTACTCATTTCTTTTAATCAATAAACCTGAGAAAAGGGATTGGAATATAATACACTAAAAAATTATCTGTCCCCTGGGTTATGAACATGTATCTGAAGATTTCTTATGATTAAGTTTTGAGAAATGCTCAAAACTAATTGGAAATTCAATTGTTTAAAGAAAGTGCTGTCTTGTTTTTTAAATTTATAATGAACTAAACTAGGTGGGTACAGCAGTGCATGCCTATAGTCCCAGCAACTCCAGAAGCGGAGGGAGGAGGATTAGAAGTTCAAAGCCAGCCTCAGCAACTGAGCAAGGCCCTAAGCAGCTCAGCAATATCCTGTCTCAAAATAAAATAGGTGAAACTGTAACCAGAGTTATTAGACAGAAGAAAGAAATTAAAGGTATACAAATAAAAGAACTAGAAGGTATCACTATTTGCTAATAAGATCTATATTTAGAAGATCCAAAAAATTCCAGAAGAAAACTTCTAGAACTAATGAACGAATTCAGTAAAGCAGCAGAATATAATATAAGTACCCATAAGTCAAACACATTCCTATACATCAGAAATGAATCCACTGAGAGAGAAATAGAGAAAACCACACCATTCACGATTGCCTCAAAAAAAAAAAAAAATAGAAAATACTTGGGAATCAATCTAACAAAAGAGGTGAAAAACCCCTACAATGAAAAGTACAGAAACTAAAAAAAAGAAATTGAAGAAGACCTTAGAAGATGGAAATCATAATACCAGACCTCAAACTATACTATAGAGCTATAGTAATAAAAACAGCATGGTATGGTATTGGCACCAAAACAGACACATAGACCAATAGTAAATAGAAGACACAAAGACAAACCCACATAAAGACATGTATTTCACACTGGACAAAAGTGCCAAAAACATTCACTGGAGAAAAGATAGCCTATTCAACAAATGGTGCTGGGAAAAATGAAAAGCCACGTGTAACAAAATGAAATTAAACCTTTATCTCTCACCCTGCTGAAAACTCAACTCACAGTGGGTCAATGAATTAGGCACTGTAACAAAGACCCTGTAACTACTAGAAGAAAAAGTAGGACCAAATCTTCATCATGTCGAATTAGGACCTGACTTCCTTAACAAGACCCCTAAAGCGCAAGAAGTTACATCAAGAATCAATAAATGGGGGGCTCCGGGTGAGATTTGGGCGGGAGCGGAGCTGCTTGCCGGCTCCATCGGCGCCAGTCTACAGCTTCCCTGGCAGAGACGCCATCCTCAGCTATCTGAGCCCTCGGACCTAAGCTCACCCCTTACCGCGGGGACACAGCGCTGCAGCTCCAGGTGAGATTTAGCCGGGAGCAGAGCTGCTTGCCGGCTCCAGTGGGGAATTTGGGCCCGTCGGCGCCATTCCACAGCTTCCCTGGCAGAGAGATGCCATCTTCAGGTGTCTGAGCCCTCCGACCTAAGCTCAGCCCTTCCCGCGGGGTCACGGCACTGCGGCTCCAGGGCCAAGGTGCTGTGTCTCCTGGTTGCCTCTTCCCAGAAGCATTGATCATTCCCAACCTGGAGGTTGTGAGACAGCAGCTATCTTGGGTCACCACTTGATCATGCACCTCTCAAACATCTGGTGAGTTACTGGAAATCTGCAGGGACGCCCTAAGTATTTACAGGGAAATTGCAATCCCTCTGATTTGCACTACTAGAGGGGAGGATATATGAGCAGCATGAGAAAACACGGGAAGAAAGTGGCCCAAACAAATCTAGATGATACATCAAGAGATCCCAAAGATAGCATGGTAGAAGGAATGACAGAAATGGAGTTCAGAATGTTCAAAATTAAAATGATCCGAGAAAAGAATGAGGTGACGAGAGTGCAGATTCAGGCTATGAATAACCAGCTAATAGAGCAATTTCAGGAAGCAAAGAATCATTTCAATAAAGAGATAGAAGTTCTGAGAAAAAAACAAACAGAGATCCTTGAAGGAAACAAGGAAATGAAGGAAACAATCAACCAACTTAAAAACTCAATAGAAAGCATAATTAACAGAATAGATCACTTGGAAGACAGAACCTCAGACAATGAAGACAAAATATTTAATCTTGAAAACAATTAATTTGCATTTCTCTAGATGCTAGAGATGTTGAACATTTTTTCATATATTTGTTGATCAGTTGTATTTCTTCTGTGAAGTGCCTATTCAGTTCCTTTAACCATTTATTGATTGGGTCATTTGTTGGTTTGGTGTTAAGTTTTTTGTGTCCTTTATATACCCTAAAGATTAGTGCTCAATCTGAGGAGTAGATGGCAAAGATTTTCTCCCATTCTGTAGGCTCACTCTTCACACTCTTGATTGTTTCCTTTGCTGTGAAGAAGCTTTTTAGTTTGATGCCATTCCACTTATTAATTTTTGATTTTACTTCTTGAACTTCAGGATTTTTATTGAAGAAGCCAGTCTCTAAGGTGACAGGATCGAGTTTTGGGTCTATATTTTCTTCTATCAGTTGTAGGGTTTTGGTCTGATGCCTCGGTCTTTCATCCACCTTGAATTGAGTTATATGCAGGGTGAGAGGTAGGAGTTAAGTTTCATTCTTCTACATATGGATCTGCAGGTTTTCTGCATCATTTGTTAAAGCGGCTGTATTTTCTCCAAGGTACTTATGGCAACTTTACCCAGTATGAGATAACTGTATTTATGAGGATTTGTCTGTGTCTTCTATTCTGTTTCCTAGGTCTTCATGTCTGATGTGGTCCCAATACCATGCTCTTTTCCTGACTACAACTCTGTAGTATAATTTAATGTTTGTTATTGTGATGCCTCTTGCTTCTCTTATTTCATTCTTTCTAATATTTTGAACCCCTAGACCATTCTGAGAGTCCAGTATTACATACAAGTAGGATTTTCTGTTTTAATTGACCTCAAAATGAAGCTACTTGTCTACTTTCCTGGACCCACACCATGGAGCTGTTTGGAAATTAACCTTCTCTCCTCCTCAGTCTTGATCCCATCTAGATCTGATTATTTATTACACATGAATATTTCTCCCTATGATTTTTAGTATATTGATAATATTCAAAGTAGTTTCCAGTCCATTTTTTTCATGATAAAAAATAAAATAATTTCACTGTCCTACTGTTTTTATATCTTGACCATAAATGTTCATGAGCACATTTATGTGAAAATGCAGCAAATTTGTTGACTAAGGCCCTATGAGAGGTAGGACAAGATTGGCAAATATCTGATTTTTTTTTTAACAACTAATGTTTGGATTTTCTGTGATTTAAATTCCAAAATTGAATATTTTTTTTAAATATTAGTTAGTATGGATTTACATTTAGTATAGCAATATCATTTGTCACTAATACAGTGGATTTTTATGACCATGTACACAGTTCTACTCTAAACAGTTGGATAAATTAATTTGTTCAAAGCTCTGAACAGGGCAGTGAAATGGATATCAGCCATTATAGATATGAGGGAATAATGTATAAAGAAAAGTTGTAGAAACAACTAATCTTAACACTCATGGAAGTAATGTGTGGCTCTAGGGTCTCCAACATGGGCTAACATTCTGCATACATTCCAAAGCTGGTATGAGATAAATTAAAAACTAGTACATGGATTTATTCAGACTGGTACTGAGATTTATATGATTTCACAATACTCACAACTATAACCAAAATTAAGATTCCGTTAATTTATTCATCTATTATAAAGCCGTGTCTCATTCAGTGCAACCTTATAGGATTTTTTTTTCAATTTCTATATGAAAAAGTTAACATTTAGAGTAATGCAAAATTAGAAATTATCCACAGTTGCTCTTTCAGGGAAATGGCCTGCCTAATTTATATACTACTATGTACTCATGACAATAGGGGATATGTTTTGACCACAAAGCAAATGGTTTATAAACTAATATTCAGCAAAAAGGTAGGATGCAAAATTATTTGTAAAATATATTTTAACTATGTATAAAAATAGTGGTATGGAAAAATGCATTCAGAAATACAAATGAAACCACAGGTATATTAAGATAATATAGAAATCAATGAGTGTTTAATACTGATGTTATTTTACTTACATGCAATTTTTCTTTTAATAGAACATCAAGAGTAAACTGAAGTTTTGTCTGAAAGATAAGGTGGCAGCATCTTTCTTTTCTTTAACTTTCATTCCTACCTCTGGAATTGAGTCCCAGGATGCCAAAGCTCTCAGGTACATGCCATAACAGCACTCTCTCTGCTGCTAATACATTAGCAGCAAACAACACCCACCATGGGTGCAAATCCTGGGTCATTCATACAATAAAAACAATCAGCCACTACATATAATAGGAAAATGTTTCCTAAAATAGGAGCCTGATAAGAAGTACTGCTCTTTCTTGAGATCATTTATTCCTAGGAGTGGAATTTACAGGTGAATTTTTAAAGATTTTCTACCTTTGTCAATTTTTCAGTCACCAACATACACAGTATTACTCTGTATGATTGAGGGAGCAAATACACACATCTGTGCCTCAAGAATTACTCTGGGAATCTTCATTTTCGTGTTAAATAATCTATTTTCAGTGTTTCTTTTCCCCTTAGGTAGCTGTGTATTATGAAAACAAGAAATTATTTTTTACTTAATGGAAAGATCTAAAATACTGCATTGAATTACCTTTTTCTTTTTCTTTTCTTGCATTTGGTCCAACTAATTTCATTTTGATTTAAATTCCATTAAGGATAATAGCTTTACTATTCAGATTTGAGTAAGACTTATGCTTAGTTTATTCATTTATTTCAACTCTTCCATAACTTTTGTGCTACTTAAATTATGAGCAGCAATTAGAGCTTCATAAGGTGACTGTTCTATAGAAAATGGACATATATTTATATGATAAAAGCCCAATATCAGCTCTGCAAACTGTACCTTTGTAGACTGTGAGCAAATGAAACTATTTAATCTTAAACACTTTCAATTCTTCTTCTAAGTCATGCTTTAAGTGACATTTTTCATTATATTTCTTAGAAATGAGAATTTCTGACTTACAGTGCATCAAATTTTCAACGCCCAAAAGTATGTATTGAAAATTTTACTATAAAATAAACACATTTTTACATATATTCTAAATATAAAGAGGAATCAGCAAGCTACCAGTTTCAACTGCTTGCATTTAGGATTTGCTAAAAGTTAAACATGTTTTTGAATTGAACTCCTTTTGGTATAGTTTTACCACAATATTTTCTGTGAATAGTATCAAAGGCAGCTTGTTTTTCTACCTTTCAGAATGTCTTCTTTTTTTGCAGGGCAAGAAAAGTTACATTTATATTACAGTGTTTACATAAGTTCCAAGTGAAGGAAGCTTTTAATATTCAAAGGCCATTTCTGTAAATAGCTTTACGAAGTGATGTGGCTTCAGCAGTTGACTAGACTGTAACATTGTTCTCAGAGAAACTATCCTTGGAAGCGAATCCATTTTGCGAAGGTTAATTAAGGTCCTATTTATAATGGGGTGGAATAGAATCTAAAATCAAAACGAAAGAACTTCCTATCAGTACTCTGAGGTGGTTCCCTAAAGAAGAAATTAATATTAAAGAAGAGGGATAATAACTGGTGCTATACAGACACAAAGAAATGTTCCATTTCAGACAGAGATGCAAGTGTGTATCCCCCTCATCCCCGGGGTTTTTATTGGTTCATGATAATTGCACATCATGATGGGATTTTGTTTTGCATACACATTCATGCACACAATATAACACTCTTAAGTTGGCCAAGATCACTCCCATCATTTCCCCTCTCCCTCCCTGACTCCCACCCCTCTCCTGGGGGCAAGTGTATCTTTAGCTCAGTGACTTCCAAAGAATCTTGAAGTCACTTTATTATCTTCCCAGGACTGCTGTAACAAAAGATCTGCAAACTGGGTGACTTTAAATATAAAATTTATTCATTTACACTTCTGGGGAGTACAGGACTGAAATCAAAGGGTCAGTAGGAGGACTGCTGTAGGAGGACTCTGCAGGGCTGGTGAGGTGGGGTGGAATTTCCAGAACCTCTGAAGCTCCTCTGTTTAGCTCCTCACCAGCCAAATTCCCAGCGCCTCTCTCCCCTGGGCAAGGGCTCCTGTCACGAGTGGCCCCTACTCAGTTGTGGGCTGGAAATTGTCGTTTTCTTCTGGGTTCTCTGCCCCACTCTTCAATTTCCCCCTCCTCCCCACGGAACTTGTCCTGGGCCCATTTGGGGCTGGTACTGGATTTCCAGGACATGAACCGGCCAGACCCAGGAAAGGCTCCTGGGCCACACCTCACCCACTTGTCACTGCCTTCACCTTCAGGGTCATCATGCAGGTGATACTTCTTGCTGTTGGGCGTGTACTCGGGGCTCTAGCTGTGCTTCATTTGTTGTTGGTGTGTCAGGTGGGGCTGGGGTAGGGAGGGAGAGCAGTGCTTAGATTTTGGGTTGTTCCCTATTAGAAACCCAACAGTTTTGCTCTTAATTTGATTTTATTTGGAGTCCAGAGGACTAATTTCTCCCATGTACTGATTTTGAAAGTCCTTTTTTCTTCTCTTTTTTCTTTTTTTTAGGCATGTGTAGTAAAATTAGCAGAAAGATTTAATTTGGGCAACTTTTGATACTTAGAAAACAAAGCATGTGAATAAACACTGAAGTGTTCACCTCAGTTTGGGACCAAACTGCTTGAATCCTTGTAAAAACCGGTTTTGTATGCCAAGGAGGAGTTTAAGGCCTTTCAGACCGCCTTGTGCTCCCAGTTTCTGCGCAGCCATGTAGCACACGGAGTTGCTTCCAATCACTCCCGTGCACCCTGCTCCTGTATTTTCTGATTTCTTCTGGGCTGGGCTTCCCATTTTCCACCAGCAGCTCCAGTATTCCAAACTTTCTAGTCCTGCTGGTCCTCAGCAACAGGGATGGGAACTGGAGGGCAGTTTCTGGTCTGTTTTCTAAGAAACTTCAGAATTCTATTATCTTTACAAATATAAGATGAGAAAATAACTTTTTTCAAGAATTTTTATTAAACCTTTTATAAAATGAAAAGAAACTCCTGTGATGGATTAAGGAAAATGGTATGGCTGGGTGGTTTGTGGGTTTTGTTTTTTTTTTTTTTTTCCTTTTCTCTTTTTAACCTTAAGCTTTAAGTTGAAACATTCTCAGATATTTGGGAGGGAAACATCCTCTTAAAATGGGTTCTTGTGCTTGCCTTCTGGGGAGGCGGTCCTGAGCAGGTGGATCATATGGCATTTAAATGTGCATATGTTATATGCTGACTGCACCCTCCTCTTTACCCCAACCTTTGCCTCTTGGGCTGTTGTGCTGCTTTCCTCTTACTTTGCTACATTTCTATGGTTAAGTTGGTTTTACTTGAATGATTCATGTTTAGGGGAAAAAGAAAAACAAAACAAAACATTTTTTTATTTGTTTCAACTCCTTAAAATTTGTTTCAACTCCTCCTGCAAATAAAAACAATAAAAGAAAAAAAAAAAAAGTGCCAGTAGGGCCACTCTCCTTCTGAAAGGTCTGACTCCTGCGCCTCTTTTGCCTTCTGGTAGTTGCAGCAATCTTCAGCATTCCTTGCCTGGAAGCTCTGTATTTCCATCTTTGTTCCAGAGCACTCTCCCTGTCAGTCTCTGTCTCTTCACACCAATCACATAGGATTAGAGCCACACCCCGATCCAATATGAGCTCCACTAACCAGTTAAATCTGCTACGAGGACTCTTGGAGATATCACATTGTGAGGGACTGGTGGTTAGCAATTCCACATATCATTTTTGAAGGTTGGGAGAAACTGATCTCTAACCATCTTGAGGAGTATTGCATGCAATTCTCAGAAAAGAAAGGAGTGAGCTACCTATCCTTGAATCTCTGCAGGGGTCTACAAGTCAAGAAATACTTGGAACCCCAGGAAGAAAGAGCAGTTCTGCTGTAACAGATCTCATGTTTTTCAGCACCAATAAACAGCATTGTTTCAGAAAGCTTCACTGTCATTTATCAGCTTAAGAACCCTCCTTGTTCAAGTGCAGGTAGTGAGCCTTTTTGTGCAAAAGGGATTTGAAGGAAGAATCTAACTTTTCCCACAGAATGTCACTACCAATATAGGTTATGCTGAGTAAGAGCTTTGTTAACATGACAGAATCTTCCTCCCACCCTGCTCCTCTTAGGCTTTGAATGACACTTTCTGTAAGATTTAGATTGCATGGTCAAACAATTTTATAGAAAACACATTCATTTTGGATGAAATTTTTGAGCCAATTTTTGTTTTCTTTAAACCTTAAACTGCTTTCTTTTTTTTTTTTCCTCAACTGTCCTATTTTCCAAGTTTTATTGGCATCATTTTACGCTAGTTGTAAAATTAAAGTAACAGTGCCCCCCTTTTTATTATGATAATGGGTAAAAAAAATTCAGTTCACACTTAGATGATGCTTCTGTAAAAGTGCAATAGGATGGTCCTTTGTGATTTTGCCTGGCATGCTTTTATAGAAAATCTACAATTATGAATTAAGGCATGGCTTCTAGGAAGCCATACCAGAATTCAGTGAAAAATGTTTTGTTGGGGAAAGAATCCCCAATCCTATTTGATATGCAGTTATGCTCCTTTAAAAAGTTAATTGTGTATAGGATCTACTAGGTACCAAATGCTAGTCCAAATATTCCATATATATTAATTCATGTATCTCCACCAATATCAATCTGTTCTTCTTAAAATGAGAATTAATGAAAGTTGTTACTATAGCCCAGTTATTTCAATTCCTTAACAATTTAAATTCATGGAAAAGGGTCAATATTATTATATTGCTCTGAATATTTGATTCCAAACATTCAAACTGACATAACATCAGGATTTTTGTTAACTTTAATTTTAAATTTTTGTTGCATAAATGTAGTAGGTAAATGGTAGGCTTGCCTTCATGTGTACTCAATTCATTGAGTGGTAAACCCTCCATGAACTCTTCTTAATAATGCTATTATATCCAATACCAAACTTTGCATGTGTTATAGAAAACTTTGAGTTACCTCTTTCTAGTCCCATCTCTGAGAAAAGAACATAATTTCACAATTAATTTTGCAGCATTTCAATGCAAGAAATCAACTAGACTAAGTGATTTGAAAAGTACAATCCACCTTTGCAAATGTTTTCTGAAAGAAATTCAGTAAAGAAGAGAGGAAGCCATCCTAGTGCACCTGATCGTTTGGAAACTTGACCTTGAACTTCAAAGCCTCCACAATTAAGAGCTGTGAAGGTTGGTTGTTTATACATTACCCAGTGTAAACTATATCAAAGTCCCCACTTACAAATGTAGAAAACGATGTGTCTAACATCAAGCAGTCAATGGAATTATGAGAACAGATAGATATCATTTAATTCCTTGGAGATATTGACAATTGTTTCAGAGACACAATTTTATTTCTTTTACTATGAATAATTAAATACTGTAGTCAAATCTCTGTAAACACTCTGAAATGAAAAATTACCAATATAACTTCACTAGTAGGAAAAAAATAAATTTAATATTATAAGATAATTATAAAAATTTCAAGATCTCATATTTTCAGACTGCATTTAGTTTATAATTTAGAGTACCAAGAGTTGGGCTTGCTTATATAAGTATCAGTAACGATTCACTTGACTTCTCACTTTAATTAGGCTCTCTTTATCTTATATACTACTTTTCCACCCATACTATTTTGTTGTTCCTGCCTTATGGAGTTTTGGTAAATCTACATCCAATGCAAACTAGTAAGTGTTTCTTAGAAGGGATTCAACAAAACTTAGTTAGTTAGGAACAAATAGGAGGTGTCTCTGCAGTTCTGTATGAGGGTGTGAGTGTGTGAGTGTGGGTATGTGTGTATGGAGTATTTTGTGTATGGGGAGGAGAATTTGAAGCCCAGAGAGGTGCATGAAAAGAGGCATGCTGTGATTTGTCACATGACAGCTTTCTATATGTCATAGACTCTGTAAGTTACAGTGGTAATGGAGGTAATGTAGTATGAGATTGGTCAGGAGAGCAGACCAAAGAGGAGAAACAGTCCTGAGTTCAGTGGTGGCTTGGCTTGGCTTTATGTGTGGCCATGCAGTCTCTCTCTACTCATTGGCCTGAGTTTAGTGAGGTCACTGTTGATAACTTAAAAGGCTATGACAGGGCTATTTGTCCATAGAAAATAGACACTATAATTTAGAACTTTTTTGTCATTGCTGTATGTTAAACCCTGCCCAGGACACTACTCTATGACATACCAAGAAATGTAGACCTCATGTTCTAAGGTCTTCTCGAAATGTTTTTATTGTAAAATACCATTGCTCAACTCGATTTTCAAATAAGAGCATGAAAATAAGTTTCAAGTTCAGGATACTATTTAAACAGAATTTTTTTTTATTTTAGATGTGACTATAAAGAGGGCACTGAACAGGAACATAGGGACAGAAAACAGAAATAACCATACGATTTTAATCTGCCAATGGATGGTCTACCTTAGTATCCTGTCATGAGGAAGGCAGGAATTTTAAAAATTACTAGCCAGAAAATAAGTTTGTATTTTAAAAAGAATTTTACTTATAAAAATAAATCTGAGTTTCCTAAGAAAATCCTGTTCCTGTTCTTCATCCAAATTGTCTTATACTTTGTACAAAATTAACTCTCTAAATTCAGCTTAGTGAATTTGTATCAGACTTTATTTCACCTTTGAGAATATTTTACATCTTACAACTTGTGAACCTTGAGACAGCATTCAGACTATTGCAGGCTACCATGACTTTGAACTTTAGGTATACATTTGGACAACAGGGAATTTTTCAAAGACCATAGAAAGTAGTTGGGTCTATACATCAGTATGTGGTAGGTAAGTAAGACCTTCAGCCAGACTGTGGATTTGTCAAAGGCTGTTTTACCTAGTGCAATTTTAAAAGGATTGTCAAATGATTTTCTAAGTTCCTTCCATGTGAGATGATGTCAATATTACTAAAAAATCAGAAAATATGTAAGGATGAAATAACAACTTGATGCTATCCTAGACACAAGCTGAATCAATCAGAAATACATTTGTGGGTAAACGTACCAATAATATAATAAATTTTAATAAAGCACATTCTGTTCATATGAAAGCATTTTCTCCATGTGGAGTGGGGAATAGTACAATATAACGTTTTACTCAGAAAAACCTATTCCAGAAAACCTAAATTGAGAATTTTTCTAAATTATTGTAAAAGTGGATTATTAAAACTTATCCAATAGTTTTCAGAATATAATTCATTATTCTTAGTTGCCACTAAACCCAATTTTATTTTAAATATTATTGACCATGTATTTCTGTAATATATCTAGAATGTATGAAGCACCCACCTCTCCCACATGCTATTGGATAATAAAATTCAATGTAGTTTGTTTAGTGTATATTCCCATCATAAATTTATTAGGTTTATTTTCATAGATTTATTTCATTTTATTATTTATGAACATTGACAATCAGTATTTACACAGTCTGACTAGAAACAATAAACTATGTATCAAGAATTAGATACATCTCTTGACTTGCTTATGTCTAGAGAGTAGGAGTCTGTTTTAGGTGAAAGAAAAATAATAAGATCACAGAATATGACAGGAAAATATCTTTGAAGGTATGTATGGTTCCTTTATTTATTAATTGAAGTATTTTCCTTATTATTAACATTATAAATTTAAAGTGAATATAATCCCAATTAATACACTAAGGGAAATACAAAATTATATTTTGAAAACTACCCTTTTACCATCATCATGGCAGATACCAATTTAATGAACTCCATTCTAGTCTCTTTATAGATGCAATTTTTATTTATGAACTCCATTCATTTATTGAATGACCATTTTGTTTTAGCTTTAGCATGCCATAGTCCATTCTCTGCAGGCTTGAAATAGTGTTTTATATGTAGACAATATGAGTGTTTTAAACTGGACTTTCTGTTTTTAACTCCTCTTGTTAAATGTGATAATGACTGTGTCATTGAAATAAATTCTAACTTTGTTAAATAGATCTTTTTGTCTTTTCAAATATTTTAGTGGAATCAGTAATTAAAGACTTTGTTAAAAGCCTTTATTATATCTGTTTATGTATTTAATTTGAGGACATGATATAGTGCATAAAAATAGCTCTGCATTTACAGAATAAACTTATTTGGTTATGATATGTATTCTTTAAATATAACTTAGAATTTTATGTTGGCTTCCATTGATTATAATGGTATCAGTGTTATTGATTTATTGAGTTTGAGTCACTGAAAAATAAAATAAAATACTAAAGTCCACTCATGGATATGAGGTCATACAGAATTTTTCATGAGGTTTTTCTGTGAACCACATGTTGAGAACTTGGTCATTGGACTGTCAGCGAAGCCATGTAAGAACTCATCTGAAGTGCCTGTACTATGTATCTTGAATTTAGTGCCGTTATGACACCATCTTCCATATTATTTTTGCCCCTACATTTTTATTGCTAGATTTAATGCTTTGTTTTACTTTCCTGCCCTACATTAGAATTTATGTTTACATTTTAAAATATACTGAGTGTCATTATATAATTTTCCAGCTAAAAGTCAATTCTTGTATAAATCTGTTAGTTATTTAAAGGACTGACTTTTACTTTATGTAATGCAGAAAGCAAATGAGGGTTTTAGGGCAGAGTCCTGACATAGTCACCATGGCTGTAGGCTTGAGAAAAAATACAGGAGAAGAAAACATGGAGTTGAACATGACAGGTTCAGATGTTAACGATGTAATTTTGGGGGACGGATATTAGTGTCTCTGAGCAGGCTGAAGTGGAGTGGAAACACTAAAAAGAGTTTGTTACTGATATATTTGAAGACAGAGTTAACAAGATTTATTGGGAGATTACAAATGCATTTGAGAAAAGATGAATCAAGTTTGAAAGTTTATGTTGGGCACCTGGGAGGACAGATTTTACTGAGGTGGCCATGACTGGAGAAATAGCACTTTTTATTTTTTAATGGCTGAATTGTAGATATGAGTAAAATTGGAATTTATTATGATGTATTAACGCATGGTACAGCATGGTTTGATCCATTTCATTCTACAGTTCCTCCCTTCTCACATCTGTTCTTTCTCCTCCTCAAAACCCTTCCTCTACTCTACTGCTCTGCTTTCTATTTTCACGATATCTGCCCAATTTCAAATTCCTTATTTCTCTCTAGTTTCTGCATATGAGAGAAAATATTCAACCCTTGAATTTCTGAGTCTTATTTCATTTAGCACCATGTTGTCTAATTCCATCCATTTACTAGTAGATGCTGAAATTCCTTTTTTTCTTAATGGAAGAGTAAACTCCACTGTGTATATATGCAACATTTTCTTTATCCTTTCATTGTTGACCAACACCTGGGATGTTACCATAACTTGATTACAGTGAGTTGTGCTGCTATAAACATTGTATACAGGTATCACTCTAATATGCTGATTTTAGTTGTTTTGATTAAGTATGGAGAAGTGAGATGGCAGGTATATTTTTTTCTTTAACTAAAAATGGGGATTCATATTTTCATGTGAATTGAAAAGGAAATATGATTTCTTTTTTTGTTCAGATATAATTTTAATCATATGTAGAAATTGAAAAATGTAGAGTTGTAGACAAAGTATGAAATACAATATAAAGACTCAGAGTTTTAAGAACAAATGTCATTTACAAAGACATGTAGATAGCATTTAAAAGCAAGAATCTGAATGATATAATCAAATTAGTCAATTATGGACAGAAATCAGGAGTGGGAATTGATATCAAAGGTCACTCATCATTTAAAAGTGAGAAAAAAAGGAAAAACCAGTAAAAGGAGTATTCAGACAGGTTGTACAAAAACTAATAGAGGATTAATATGTAGAATGAATTAAGAACTCAAAAAACTTTACACCAAAAAAATCAAATAACCTGATTAACAGATGGACAAATGAATCAAACAGACACGTCTCAAAAGAAGAAATACAAATTGCTAACAAATACATGAAAAAAAAATTCATTCAACGTCATTATCATTAGGGAAATACAAATCAAAACTCCACTGAAGTTTCATGTCACGCCAGTCAGAATGACAGTCACCAAGAATTAAAATAACCCAAATAAGAATAAGATATATTTCATGCTTGTAAAATTATACATACATGGATTTTACTGTCATGTATACTATAAAGAAGCTATAAAAAGAATACAATTAATAATAAATGCTGGCACAGACGGGTGAGAGTGCCCACTCAGGACGTTGGCCCAGAGCGCTCCTGTGCGTCCTCCATGGGGGCCTCCGGCACACCCTGGAGGAAGGCAAGAGTCTTCAGCGCAGGAAGTGGGCACTGAGGAGAAGACACTTGGGTCGTCCTCTTCGGGGACCCAGTCCAGAGGCTTGCATTCAGCTCAGCCAAGTCCCATGAGAGTTCCAGGTCCAGGGAGGTGGACCCAGCGACAGACATCAGCTCAGCCTAGCACAGACGGGTGAGAGTTCCCCACCTGGGATGTAGGCCCAGAGTGCTCCCGTGGAACCTCTGAGGGGGCAGCAGGCACAGTGTAGAAGCAGGAGCCGTTAACAAGGGGGAAGCGGGCACAGAGCACACACTTGAGCCTCCCTCGTTGGGAGGCTGAGCCCAGAGGCCAAGTCTTACTCCAGCCTGGCCCTGGCTGGTCGTCTAGTGCTACTGAAGACTAGGAGGTGAGAAACTGGAAACCTGCAGGGACACTACTTGTTTTAAGGGGTGAAGCTGCTATACCTCAGATTCTCACGGATAGAAGGGAAGAGAAGACAGAGAGGAAAGTGAACAACAAGAGAAGACAGAAGAGGAAAGTGTCTCAAACAAACCTAGAAACTGCATCAACAGAATCCAGTGATAACATGGTAGAAGAAATATCAGAAAGAGAGTTCAGAATGTACATAATTAAAATGATCAGAGAAGCAAAGGATGTGGTGAGAGAGCAAATGCAGGAAATGAAGGATCCCACCAATCAGCAGTTTAAAGAACAGATGCAGAAAGCAGAAGATCATTTCGATAAAGAGATAGAGATGTTGAAAACAAACCAAACAGAAATCCTTGAAATGAAGGAAACAATAAACCAAATTAAAACTCAATAGACAGCATAACCAGCAGGCTAGATCACCTGGAGGATAGAACATCAGACATTGAAGACAAAATATTTAATCTTGAAAACAAAGTTAACCAAACAGAGAAGATGGTAAGAATTCATAAATAAAGCCTACAAGAATTATGAGATATCATGAAAAGACCAAATTTAAGAATTGTTGGGATTGAGGAAGGCACAGAGATATAAACCAAAGGAATGAATAATCTATTCAAAGAAATAATGTCAGAAAATTTCCCACATCTGAAGAATGAAATGGAAAATCAAATACAAGAGGCTTACAGGACACCAAATGTACAAAACTACAACAGATCAACACCCATGCACATTATAATGAAAGTACCTAACATACAAAATAAAGAGAATTTTAAAGGCTGCGAGAGAAAAAAATCAGATTACATTCAGGTGAAAACCAATACGGTTATCAGCAGATTTCTCAACACAGACCCCAAAAGCAAGAAGGGCCTGGAATAATGTATTCCAAGCCCTGAAAGAAAATGGATGCCAACCAAGAATCTTACACCCAGCAAAACTCACCTTCAGAGTTGAAGATGAAATAAAATCCTACCATGATAAACAAAAGCTAAAAGAATTTACAAATAGAAAGCCAGCACTACAGAACATTCTCAGCAAAATATTCCTTGAAGAAGAAATGAAGATCAACAATGTAAACCAGCATAGGAACTACCCTAAAGAAATAGCCAAATAAAGGAGAAACCAAGTCAAGTTAAAAACCAAAAATAAGCCATAATGATTGGGAATATAAATCATTCTCAGTAATAATCCTGAATGTTAATGGCCTGAACTCATCAATCAAAAGACATAGACTGGCAGATTGGATGAAAAAGAAAGACCCAACAATATGCTGCATCCAAGAGATGCATCTCATAGAAAAAGATACACACAGACTAAAAGTAAAAGGATGGGGAAAAACATACCATGCACCTGGACTCAGGAAAAAAGGAGGGTTTTCGATCCTCATATCAGATAAAGTGGATTTCAAGCCAAAATTAGTTAGACTGGATAGTGAAGGACATTTCATTCTCCTTAAGGGAAGCATGAATCAGCAAGACATAACAATCATAAATATTTATGCCCCGAAACAATGGCACAACCATGTATGTCAATCAAATCCTTCTCAACTCCAGGAACCAAATAGATCAAAAGAGAATAATACTGGGTGACTTTGACACACCCCTCTCACCATTGGCCAGATGTTCCAAGCAAAAACTGAACAAAGAAACTATAGAACTCAATAAAACAATCGCTAATTTAGACTTAACAGACATATATAGAATATTTCATCCATCAAGAAGTGAATACACTTACTTCTCAGCAGCACATGGATCCTTTTCTAAAATTGACTGTATGTTATGCCACAAAGCTACTCTTAGCAAATACAAAAAGATAGAGATACTACTTGTATTCTATCAGACCATAATGGAATGAAATTAGAAATCAATGATAAAATAAAAAACAGAAACTACTCCAACACCTGGAGAGTAAATGATATGCTATTGAATGATGCATGGATAACAGAAGACATCGGGGGAAATGAAAAATTCTTAGAGATTAATGAGAACAATGATACAACATATCAAAATCTCTGGGATACTATGAAAACAGTGCTAAGAGGAAAATTCATTTCATGGAGCGCATTCAATAAAAGAATGAAAAGTAAACAAATAAATGGCCTCACATTACAGCTTAAAGCCCTAGAAAAAGAAGAATAGTACATCACCAAAAGTAGTAGAAGACAGGAAATAATCAAAATCAGAACTGAAATCAATGAAATTGAAACAAAAGAAGCAATTCAAAAAATTGGCAAAACAAAAAGTTGGTTCTTTGAAAAAATAAACAAAATTGATAAACCCTTAGCCACACTAACAAAGAGGAGAGAGAAAATCCAAATTACTAAAATTCGTGATGAAAAATTAAATATCACAACAGACTCTAATGAAATACAAAACATAATAAGAAGCTATTTTGAAAATTTATACTCCAACAAAATAGAAAGCCTGGAAGACAACAACAGGTTCCTAGAGGCATATAAGTCACCCAAACTGAATCTGGAGGACATACACAACTTAAATAGATCAATTTCAAGCAAGGAAATAGAAGAAGTCATCAAAAGCCTACTAACAAAGAAAAGTCCAGGAATGGATGGATTCACAGTTGAATTCTACAAGACCTTCAAAGAAGAGCTCATTCCAATACTCCTCAAAGTATTTCATGAAATAGAGGAGGAGGGAACCATTTCACACTCATTCTATGAAGCTAATATCACCCTGATACCAAAACCAGAGAAGGACACGTTGAAGAAAGAAAATTTCAGACCAATATCCCTAATGAACATAGATGCAAAAATTCTTAACAAAATTTTAGCAGATCACATACAAAAGCATATTAAAAAGATAGTGCACCATATCAAGTGGGTTTCATCCCGGGGTTGCAAGATTGGTTCAACATCCGGAAATCAATAAATGTAATTCACCACATCAACAGACTTAAAGTCAAGAACCACATGATTATTTCATTTGATGCAGAGAAAGCATTTGATAAAATACAGCATCCATTCATGCTCAAAACACTAGAAAAAATAGGGATAGTAGGAACGTTCCTTAACATTGTAGAGGCTATCTATGCTAAGCTCACAGCTAACATCATTCTAAATGGAGAAAATTTGAAAGCATTCCCCGTGAGACGTGGAACAAGGCAGGGATGCCCTCTTTCTCCACTTCTATTCAACATTGTTCTTGAAACTCTAGCCAGAGAATTTAGACAGACCAAAGAAATTAGAGGGATACGAATAGGAAGAGTTCAAACTATCCCTTTTTGCTAATGACATGATTCTCTATTTAGAAGACCCTAAAAATTCCACAGAAAACTTCTGGAACTCATAAATGAATTCAATAAATTAGCAGGATATAAAATTAATGCTCATAAATCTAATGCATTTTTATTCATAAGTGATGCATCCTCTAAGAGAGAATGAGGAAAATTATACCATTCACAATAACCTCAAAAAAAATTACTTGGGAATCAATCTAACAAAAGAGATGGAAAACCTCTACAATGAGCACTACAGAACACTAAAGAAAGAATTTAAAGAAAGTCTGAGAAGATGGAAAGTTCTTGGATAGGCAGAATTCATATTGTCAAAATGGCCATATTACGAAAAGCACTATACAAATTCAATGCAATTCCAATTAAAATCCCAATGATGGACCTCATAGAAATTGAGCAAGCAACCATGAAATTCATTTGGAGGAATAAGAGACCCAGAATAGCTAAAGCAATTCTTAGCAAGAAGAGCAAAGCAGGGGGTATCACAATACCAGACTTTCAACTATATTACAGAGCAATAGTAACAAAAACAGCATGGTTTCTTTATCCATTCATCTATTGAAGGGCATCTAGGTTGGTTCCACAATCTAGCTATTGTGAATTGTGCAGCTATGAACATTGATGTGGCTGCATCACTGCAGTAATCTGATTTTAAGTCCTCTGAGTATAGGCCAAGGAGTGGGATAGCAGTGTCAAATGGTGGATCCATTCCTACTTTTCTAAGGAATCTCCACACTGCTTTCCAGAGTGGCTGCACCAACTCGCAATCCCACCAGCAATGTATGAGTGTACCCTTTTCCCCACATCCTCGCCAACACCTGTTGTTGCCTGTATTCTTAATAAAAGACATTCTAATTGGGGTAAGATGAAATCTTAAGGTGGTTTTGATTTGCATTTCTCTTATAACCAGGGATGTTGAACATTTTTTCATAAATCTGTTGATTGCTTGAAGATCTTCCTCTGTAAAGTGCCTGTTCAACTCAGCCATAGAGAATAATAAAATTATGGCATTTGCAGGTAAATGGATGATGTTGGAGACTGTTATGCTACGTGAGATTAGCCAATCCCAAAAATCCAAGGGCCGAATTGTCTCTCTGATAAGTGAATGATGATGCATAATGCAGGGTGGAAGGGAGGCAAGAATGGAGGAAGGCTAGATAGCATAGAGGGAAGGAGGGGTGGGGTCGAAGTAGGGGGGTAATAATAACAGAATGTGTGACAGACATCATTGCCCTGTATACATGTATGAATGCACAGATGGTGTGTTTCTACTTTGTGCACAACCAGAGAAACAACAGCAGTACTCCATTTGTGTCCAAAGAATCAAAATAAAAAATTTAGAAAAAATGAATTAAAATAATAATAATATGGAAAAAAGGAAGAGTTTTACATTGTTGGTAAATTAGTAAAACCAGTATGGAAATAAATATGGAAATTCCTTAAAAATATTAGGCATGGAAATACCATATGATCCCAGCAATACCACTCCTCAGTATTTTTACTGAAGAAGTGAAGTCATCTTACTACAGTGATACATGCACACCCATGTTTACAGCAGCACAATTCACAATAGCCAAACTATGGGGCCATCCTAGGTGTCCATCAAGGTATGAATGGATAAGGAAGATGTGGTATATATACACACTGAAGTTTTATTCAGCTATAGTGAATGAAATTATGGCATTCGCAGGAAAATGGATGGAACTACAGACCATTATGTTAAGGGAAATAATGCAAACACAGAAGATCAGAAGGTTAAGGGTCATATGTTTTCCTCACATATGGAAGCTAAAGAGGATGAAGGAAAGCAAAGGTGGTGGGGATTTTATGAAAACTAAAGAAGATTAGTAGTGGGAAGGGACCGAGGGGTGGGAGGTGGAGGGAGGGAGGGTGTTCTGGAAGTGATGTTGGCCAAGTTACATTGTTATATTGCATGCATGTGTGAATGTGTAACAAAATTCCATCATTATGTACAACTATAAAGCACCAAAGATGAGGGGGAGAAAGAAAAACTGATAGGATATAATGACTTGGAGTGAACCACAAATTCACTTGGAGTGAATTCAAGTGAACCATAAATTTAAAAGAGTGTATCTAATTTATCTTTGTCATATTCTGCTTGTAGATGAGACAAATATAGGGAAGTTGACACTTGATGTAGCAACGTGTAGGTTAAAAAGTAATTTTCAGTTGCTCAGCAATAGCAAAAACATCCAGAAAAAAAAAAGCCTCGTGGGTTGAGGAGATTTGTAGAGAAGGTTTTTTCTAAGGACTTTTCTATAAAGAGGATCAGATTAAGTAGTAGATATTAGGGGGGAAGAGATAATCGTGAGAAGTTGATTTCTTTTTTCTGTCTTAAGTAAAAGAAATGAGTATGTTTATATGGTGATGGACAAATCCCACAGAAAGTAAAAGCAGAAGTACAAAAGAAAAAATTGATTCAATCATTTTGAGTATGTAAGAAAGAATGGGGTGGATTTAGAGAAGAACAGTAAATCTTAAATAATGATTAGAATGAAGTCACAGAAACTAATAGTCACCTGTGCAACTCGTGGGTGGACCCTTAGCTCTATCATCAGGGAAGTTCTTGGCTACTGCATACCATGCATAGAAAAGAGAAAGCACATTTTGGCCTGTGGGATTGTTCATTGCAAAGTGGTGTTAACAACTAGGTGTTCTGACAATGGGAGTCCATGGAGAAAAAGTTGATTTTTTTTTCAGCTAAGCAAGAAAAAGTCCACCAGCTAGAAATGAGAATGAAGAATTTGAGAAATATATGAAATAATCATTTAAGAGATTTGGAAAACGAGCACAGAGTAATATTAGCCAAACTTTTGTGACTTGATTGAGGCTAGTAAGCATGAATTTAAAAGAATGTATCCAGTATTTTTGAGTGTGTTGTCTAGATACATTGAACTGTATGGAGGAAAGCATGCAATAGGTAGATATTTGTACCTTAAAAAGATTACAATGGGTTGGAAAATTGATGCTACGTACAGAGAAGTATAAGTGGACATGGCAAACTGGAGACAGTGAACTAAAATGAACTGAAATGAAAGAGGATGCTGGTTTGAAGGATGAACCCATGGAATTTAAATTCAAGAGGGGATACAGTGGTAAAGAGGTGTCTAAAGGATGCTCAAGGTAGGGAGTAGCAGTGGTAGGCTAAAGAAGTAATTATAGAAGAAAAGAATTCAAGAGTCTAAGCTGCTTGAGTTTCCAAAGTAGCATCTGATTGTAGATTAATATCCTCAAGAATAAGATAGGTATGGTTTTAAAGAGAGTATGTGTGAACCTGGAGCTTAAGCTGAAACGAATTTCACTGACATACAGTCAGATAACATCAGCAACAAGGGGCTATGGATACATAAGCCCATGTCATGAGACACCAAGCTGACAGTTTCAGGAAAAAGGAAAAAAGGAAAGTTCTAGAATGAGCAGCATAGCAACAAAGAGCTGAATTCCTTTCCTACTTGTGCAGGGTCTGGGGGAGAAAACAACACCACCATCAACTGAGACAGGAACAGAAGAAACAAGTGCTCTTGTTATATTTTGGTTTCTAGTATGCTTAAATAGGTGAAGAAAAGAAGAAAAGAGTGAGGGGATTTTCATGATGAGACATAATAGGCACCAAAGGATGGTCACAGAAGTCGGGAATGCATGAAAATCAGGTTCAAATGGAAGACATGAAAACCTTATATCAACTGGAAAGAGGAAGATGAGATGTTTTAGGAAAGCAGCTGTCTGTCAAGACAGCTGACACCGTCTTGACCCTGAGCTGTGCATTTTACAGGAGACTGTGTTGATGAGCTTGATTTTAGTAATGTTACTTTCAATTGCTTTTTACTGAAAGTTTAAAGCATTTACTTACACAGGTTATTGATATTATAGCTTAGAGACATAACAACATTGTTTCTATGGGAAAATACATTGCCATTGAAAAGAATTGATTTTGAAATGATTATTGGAAAAAAACATATAAATTCAGGATTGCCTGCATATAACTTTGCTGTGAAGAAATTTCTGCATACTGAAAAGCTATCTAAAGTGAAATTCAAAACCAATGAAATATATAAATGTATATATATGTATGTACATACACACACACACACACACACACACATATACACATATACTTACCTGCATATGATTATTAGTCAAATGGACTTTTTTTCTTGTATACAAGGTTGGTGTCATCTTTTTTCTTCACTATTTATGTAAATAAGACATATTCTGAGAATGTAATGTTAAAGGATAAAAAGAATATAAAATTTTGGTTTTTTTAAACTCAAAAGTTATTTATAAATACAATTTTAAGAATGAATTTTAATGGAATTATGTTCTTAATTGAGAGAGGTAATTATATATAATCCTTTAATAAGGCCTTGTATAATATTTGAATAATTATCTAAATTTCAATGCAAAATTTAATTTTTCCCTAAGAATTAAGTGGATAAAGGGAAAACTCCATGTTCATTTTAGTACACAGACTCACTCTTTTTTCCCAAAATCATCTCAAACAAAACTTTTTGAGAAATGCAATTTCTTCAATGTTATCAAAATATATATTTCTACTTCTTTGAATTTTCATGTTTCATCCAAGAACAGAGTAAAAATGCCATTTCTCATCTTTCTTTGACATGCTAGGCAGATACATGCTTGTATGAATTCCATAGACTTCTTACTAAAGGAAAAGTTGATCCAAATCATTCTGAATTTAGCCTGCCTTTCAAATTCAAACACATGCACACACACTCACATATGCCTAAGAGAAGACAGTCCTATTACGAATGGAAATATTTCCTCTAAAATTTGTTTTGTTCCCCTAATAAATTATTGACTGACTATATTAATTACCTAGTAATATAGTTTTCTCACCAAGCAAAATGTAGAATAGATTATATGTTTATGTGTATATATACACACAGACACCAATGTGCACAGACTCTACACACCCAACTGACCCTCCACATCCACAGATTTCTCACTCTCAGAATAAATCAACAGCAGACTAAAAATGTTGGAGAAAAAATTGTTTGTACTGAACATGAATAAACATTTTTCTTGTCATTATTTCCTAAACAATAGATTATGATGATTACATTAGGGATTATAAGTATCCAGAAATGATTTAAAGTACATAGGAGGGTACTTGTAGGTTCTATGCAAATAACAGACCATTAAATATTAAGGAATTTAAGCATCTAAGGATTTTGGTATCTTCAGGGATTGGTACCACTTCTCCATGGATACTGAGAGACAAGTATATGACATTTATATAACAGAATATATACTATGCCAAATAAATCAAATAAGATATTCTGCATAATTTAGTCTTACATCTTAATTAATTAATTTGTCATAATTCCCTTTCACAAGTTCCCCCTCAGTCCTCCCCTATACATATTATAATTTTGCATTTTTGCATTTAATGTTTAAATGTATTTTGCTACTTTCCATAAAAAGAATAGCATTAGAAGTTATGTGAGCTAAATTTTACACATTATAATTAATGTATTCACTGTGCTTTCTAAGCTTTGAGAGCCACATTTGATTTTTTTGTGAAGGTCACTGCACATTTCATTAAATAAGTGAATACATATTTAGAAGATATTTATAAGTGTCTATCATCAGTATTTAAAGACATTACAATGATCATTCACTGGATGTTCAGGCATGACAGAAATCACTGAAGCATGACAAACTAAATTATTAGGCAAAAACCTATCAAAAAGCAAATTGTTATGGATATTACAGTGATGGCCTACAAGAAGCATTGTAGTCTGGGAATTAAGTTCATAATTAATTACTCCAGTGGAATCTCATTGGAAATAGAGAGAGAGTGACTTATGTATTTATTGAATTGCTGTTATATTTTTCATACTGCTGATGGCTTTTTAACTATACAAGTTATGGATATATGAGTTAGACTCAATTAACCTTAGTTAGTACTTACTCTGTTAATTTTAAGTTTTCTCTGTCAAAATGTAGTGGGTCACAGGACCTGTGTGGTGGCAAAGACAATGCCATATTGTAATGCCTGTCTTTTCAAATACATAAATTTAAATATGGCTCTTTTCAAATATAAAGTTTGAAGAAAATTGCATGAAGAAGATATTTTAGAAATGTGAATGATCAATGGAATATCCATTTATTATTCAAAGGGAAGAAACTATAGGGCTTAGAAAGTTGAAGAGGTATAGACAGTCTCATGGTGGCAGAGAAAGCATGAGGTCTGGGTCTTCCCAACATTAGCCCCATTCTCCTTTTGGGTCCATCACAGTATTTTAGGCAATGTAAATGATGAGCATATCTTGCAAATTTTCCAAATTATGTTTATCTTCCCCCAGAGAAGCATCCTCTCCAGGTCTCAGTTTTATGAATTTTAAGTTGAAGAATTAAGATCTCATATTAGATTTGACAAGCATCTGGTTTTCTAGATATGAAGTTTCACTCCAGACTGCAATTTTATTGAGTTTTTTTGTAAATTCCCACACAACTTTGAAGTATTAAAGGATTTATTTTCATTGAATTTTTTCATAGTAATTTTATCAAAAATAATATCAATCAAAAAATTAAAAACAATTTGAACTATAAAGTCAAAGTACATTAGCAAAATTCTTAGAGAACATTCAATGACATAGTAAGAACTACAATGAAATAAGGAAATAGTTGGGAATGAAAACCTAAACAAACAATGTAAAAGTGTTTGATAAGAAAGAGGGTTTACTAATATCTGAAAGGAAAAAGAAATTCTCAACTTTGTGGTAGTAAATCACAGGACACATTCCTAAAAGTTACTGGTAAATTCACCTCCTCTTACTGAAATGCTAATTGGTCAGTGTAACATTTGTGTGGGAATTTTAAAAATATCAATAAAATGGAAATCTGGAATGAAACTCTTCATATCTATAAAATCAGATGCTTGTCAAATTGGTCAGTATAAGCAAATACGAAGGTACATGCACACATCATCAGCATTTCAAACAATCATCAGAGGTAAATTTTATTTTTATATTTTTAAAGAACATTTTAGTACTTTGGTGTAATTTGGAATATTAGGATGCGTCTTAAAATTTGATAATTAAATCAGAATAGGAGAAAACCATGTAAAAACAAAAAGCACTTAAATAGATCAGTGCTTCTTAGGGGCTGTGGTAGGATGTGGTGGGAATCTGCCATCATAGAAATGAGGAAATGTTATAAAAAAGATAGGATTTTTTATACCTTGATTGTGGCGGTAATTGGATCTATACCTTTATCCCAAAATAGAACATACACCACAAAGAATGAATTTTGTTGTCTGTAAATTGTTCATTGGTAGACCTGAGTTAAAGAAAAACATCATGAAAATCAGTCTAATTTAGAGATCGCATTTTACATACAATGGAAAATAGTGTTTCCTAATTTCTGAAATTACTATATAAATCATGTAAAGACATTTTCTAAAGCACTCTTAATTGATTCATGTCATGTCAGAAATCTTCTAAAGCACTCTTAATTGATTCGTGTCATGTCAAAATAGAGTAAGTATATAGAAAA
>JAJEJO010052115.1:0-51640 GCA_020662805.1 Glaucomys volans | reverse complement strand
ATTCACTCTTTTGCTTAATGTGTAGAAATCATAGGAGGAAGACAGTCACTTAGTGGGTGGTTTAAGAGCACAAAAGGTAGATATTACATGTTCTCTCTTTAACCCTTGCAGCAGCATATACGATGTCTACTGCAGATTCCAATCATGTTCCATCTGAGATGACGTAAAATTGAGGAAGTATATGCTCATGCTGGAGTTATAGAAAATCCCCCCCAAAAAGCATTCACTATAATAGAGTGCCATTCATTTTTGCTCAAATAATCACAAAAACAAAGATGGCATTTTCAAAATTTCAGTAAAGTAGATGATATGGGGATTCCCTGGTTAGTTTGCTATATGAAATCTCTTCCAAATATGTAATATTCATAGGGACTGGAAAAACATATAGACCTCATTTTTTAGTTAATGGATGCAGAGAATGAACTAATAATAGTACTTTAAAATCATAAAAATAAGCATGCAGCTAACCCCCTTCATTTTCCAACAAGTTCTTTAAGATTTATGTGAATAAGATTTTCTTTAGGCTAATATTATTATTGATAATATTTTATAATTTAGGAGATTAAGCAATTATTGAAGGGAACTTGCATATCAAGGAGCTCATAAATATTTTGTTAAGATTTCTTAAAATGTACACAAATACCATTGATTTGTTACTTTGAAATTAGAGTAAGCTTCTCAACTAGATAGAAGACTCAGGAGGCAGAATTATGTATTTTAAACAATAAATAGTTCTGTTATTGACAGAACTTTTGGGTCCTTTTTTCTCATTATTAGCTTCTTTGATCATGATTATCCCATAAAGCATTTACTTTAAATAGAATAGCATCTTGGATGCTAATAAAATATAATTACATATAGTCATTCCTCAGCATCTGCTGGAACTTCATTCCAAAAACCATAGATCCTCAAGGTGCTATACCAAGCACTGAAACATTGGCAGATAACCCAAATAGTTTGTTATCTCTAGATTACTAATAATACTTAACACAATTTAAATCCTAGGTAAACAGTTATTACTGTTTTCTTTAGGTAATAATAAGAAGAAAAATGTCCAAACTTACTTAATACAGGTGCAACCTCATAGGCCCTACTTCATCTTGCCATCTGCAGTTGGTTGAGTCCTGGGATGTACAGCTCTTGGGTTCAAGAGCCAAATGTCTATGCATATTTTAAATGGGGCTATTTTATTAATTTCATTAATCATCACGATTTCACTTTCATATTCAGAAAAGGAAAATATAGAACTCAGCAGTATAAAGAGAAAGTTCACATCTAAGTAAAGAGAACAGAAATATACTCATTTATTGCATTATTTTACATTTTTACTAATTTCATTTTTTATTTTATGCACATTAATTTTTCTCACTGGAAAAGAGGATGCTAAGGTATAAAACAATTTCAAGAATATATAAATGTCTCAAACCAGCTGTTTTCCATCTTTTTAGTAAATTATAAAAGTATATTGCATTAAATATTAATGAAGATTTTTTGTTTTTTCTGGTAGATTTTTTGTCATTTGTATCTTTTTGGTTTTCATCTTGCAGTTTGTAGTATTCAGAAGGGCTTAATAAATTTTTGTTGATTTTTTTATTACCTCAAAGGAAAACATAACAAATAAGACATTTTATGGATTCTAATGAATAATTAGGTTGACTATTCCAGTAGAGTAAACTCCCAGAGGCTACAAAATGCATCTTTGTGGGCTATTCCATAGCATCTAGCCCAGTACTTACACTAAACAGCTGGTGAACACAGAGTTTAGAAACAATTGGGTCAATAAATTACTTAGGGAAATACATGTTAATATAGGGTAGAACTGAAGCCAGGAAATGCTACAGGAATGTATATATAGAATTTGTACTCATGCAAAGTTCAAACACAATCTATCTTAAGTTATGCATTTGGCAGAAGAACTCACTTGTATGTTTTAAATGCCACTCTAATGAATATTCATTGAAAAATCATCGTCACTGCATAACCTCATCAACAGTAATGGTATGAGCTTGCAGGAGAAAGGAAGTTCTAAGAATCGAACTTGCTCTCTTCTATGAATGTGACACTTTCTAACCACTTCCAAGAGCAGGATGGGGATACATATTTCCCAATCTTTAAAAGGTAGCAGCACCAGGAAGAGGAAGAAAGAACAGGCCACGTGCACAGATGTGTGTAGACGTCTAGGAAAAGCTGCCCAGGAGGGACCGAGACACACAGAAGGAGCTGCTCCTTTCAGAACAAAGTTGGCAGATGGTTAAGTAACCAGGGCGTGCCACATCACCGTAGCAACCACGACCTCTTTCCTGATGTTGTTCATTCATATGTTCTTTGTCTGGCATCATTAAAATCGATTTCAGAAAAATAAATAAAGAGGATGACTGTTAAGTGTGTAGATTTTAAAAGGAAAATGAATCTCTTCCTATTTTGCTAAAACAATTTTTTCCTGTTCTTCATCTCATATTATATTCTTTGTAATCTATCTACACAGTGTAACGGAAATTAGGTTGGGCTGAATTAATTTTATTTGAAAACACTCTCATAGACACAGCAGTCTGTGAACTTAAATATTCACACTCTTGACAAAACGAAAGAACTGAATAGTAACAAGAAAATGGAAGGAGAATAAACAATAGCAAGCTGCTACACAGAGATGCACTTTTGTCCTGTATAATCTGAACAGTTAAAGAAGGAAATTGGAGGAAAAGGCAGTTTTTGTAAACACTTGATCCGATAGCCTCTACCAAGTCTCACAAGTATTGCTCAAAACATTGATGAGACGTCAAAAACTATTTCTATCAATTTATTTATATACTATTTCTTGATTTTTGCTTTTCCTTACTCAAATTTAAACACTTTACAGGTTTTATTTGTCTTGTGTCCTGTCATAAGAATGCAGATTTGGAAACTTTAGCTAGCATGCATGCCCACCACCAATTTTACAACAGTAACACAGCAACATTTACTTTATTTTTCAATAAAACTTATTTTTAATTACAAATATGAATTTATACGCTAATCGGGTAAAAGATTAGATTGAAAAAAATCACAATGAAAACTGAAGGATGTTCTCTGGATTCTGTGAGGAAAAGTCATTTGAAATAGCAATGTCATATATTAATGGACATCAACAAATGGCACAAATGACACATACTTCTAAGGATCTCCATGACCCCCTCTGTCCCTGAACATAACCATGAGGTTCACCAAAGTTTGTTCACATGGAGCAAATATAAACAAATAAATATTGCATTGCTTCCAAAATTTTTCTTCCATGTTTTTGAATTTTTTAATAATTCTTTTTTTAAAATTTGTTCTAAGTAGTTATAAATGACAACAGAATGCATATTGACACATTGTACATAAATGGACACAACATCTCATTTCTCTAGCTGTACACAATGCAGAGTCACACCTCCATACCCCCTTCCCCTCCTCTCACTTCCCTTTGCCCAATCCAAAGTTCCTCCATTCTTCCTTACTCCTTACCTGCCCCCCCCCAGTATGAATCAGCATCTGCATATCAGAGAAAACATTTTGACCTTTGGTTTATTGGGATTGACTTATTTCACTTAGCATGATTTTCTCTAGCTCCATCCATTTACCTGAAAATGCCATCTTTTCATTCTTCTTTAAGACTGAGTGATATTCCATTTTGTATATATACCGCAATTCTTTATCCATTTCATCTATTGAAAAGCACCTAGATTAGTTCCATACTTTAGTTATTGTGAATTGAACTGCTATAAACATTGATGTGGCTGAGTCACTGTAATATGCTGATTTTAAGTCCTTTGGGTATAAACCAAGGAGTGGGACAGCTGGGTCAAATGATAGTTCCATTCCAAATTTTCTGAGGAATCTTTATACTGCTTTCCAGAGTGGTTGCACCAATTTGCAGTCCCACCAGCAATGTATGAGTGTACTTTTTCACCATATCTTGGCCAACATTTAATGTTTTTTATATTCTTCATAATTGACTTTTTAACTGAACTAAGATGACATTTTAGTTTTTATTTGCATTTCTTTAAGTTCTAGAGATGTTAAATATTTTTTTCATATATTTGTTGATCAATTATATTTCTTCTGTGAAGTGTCTGTTCAGTTCTTTAGTTCATTTATTGAATGGATTATTTGTGGATATTTTTGGTGTTAAGGTTTTTTGAGTTCTTTCTATACCCTGGAGGTCAGTACTATATCTGGGGTGTGTGTGGAAAGGATTTGTTCCCATTCTGTAGGCTCTTTCTTCACATTATTGTTTTCTTTGCTGAGAAGAAGCTTTTTAGTTTGAATCCATCCCATTTATTGATTCTTGATTTTACATCTTGTGCTTCAGGAATCTTGTTAAGGAAGTCAGGTCCTAAGCCAACATGATGAGGATTTGGATCTACTTGTTTCTTCTGTTAGGCACAGGGTCTCTGTTCTAGTGCCTAAGTCTTTGATCCACTTTGAGTTGAGTTTTGTGCAGTGTGAGAGATAGGGGTTTAATTTCATTTTGCTACATATAGATTTCCAGAGCCCAAGGCCAACATCATTCTAAATGGACAAAAATTGAAAACATTCAATCTAAAAACTGGAAAAAAGAGGGATGCCCCCTTTCACCACTTCTATTCAAATGGTCCTTGGAATTCTATCTAGAGCAATTAGAACAAAGAAACTAAAGGGATATGAATAGGAAAAAAAGAACTTGAACATCACTACTTGCTGATGATATGATTCTATATTTGGAAGATCCAAAAAACACTACCAAAAAACTTCTAAAACTAATAAGTTAGTTTAGCAAAGTAGCAGGATATAAAATCAACACACATAAATCAAAGGCATTTCTATACATTAGTAATAAATCCTCTGAAAGTGAAATTGGGAAAATAACCCCATTCACAGGAGCCTCAAAAAAAAAATAGTTGGTATTTAATCTAACAAAAGAGGTGAAAGAATTCTACAAAGAAAGCTACAGAACACCAAAGAAAGAAATTGAAGAAGACCTTAGAAGATGGAAAGATGTCCCATGTCCTTGGATAGGCAGAATTAATATTGTCAAAATGGCCATAATACCAGAAGCATTATACAGATTAAATGCAGTTCCAATGAAAATTCCAGGGGTATTCTTCATAGAACTAGAAAAAACAACCATAAAATTCATTTGGAAAAGCAAGAAACCCAGAATAGCCAAAACAATTGTTAGTGAGAAGAGCGAAGCAGAATGCATCAAAATACCTGACCTTAAACCCTGCTACAGAACAACAGTAACAAGTATGGCATGGTATTGACACCAGAACAGACATGCAGACCAATAGTACAGAAGAGAAGATACGGAGACAAACCTACACGAATACGGGTATCTCGTACTAGACAAAGATGCCAAAAATATACATTGGAGAAAAGGTAGCCTCTTCAACTTCCTAATTTTATAGAAATTGAAATAATAAAGAATGAGACAGGTTTTGATTATATTTATATTAATGTTCCACTAATTTAGTTGTTTTAAACTAGAAAATATTTAGAACTGATTTTCCATGATTATTTAGGTCTATTTTTCTGACTCTGGAAGAAGATCATAACCTCGATTTTTATTCAAAGGGGAGAAAAATAATTGTGTGAGTAGGGAGGCTTCATGTTTTTCTGTTCAGCATAATAGCTTCTTTTTTACTCTGGATGAAATTTTTTTTTTATGATCTCAACTTTATTTTGCCATTAAAAGAAAAGGCAGTTTTTATGTTAATTACCATGAAAATCAAGGATTTCATAGAAAGTTTTTACTTATAACCCCCAAATTTGCTACCATTTCTGTTATAATAAGGAATGAGTATCATTCTTTTTGACTTATTAAAATTCAGATATTTTAGGAGGGACAACATATTAAAATTTATCACTTTCATAACATTCTTTATAGCCTTGAGCACCATTATATCTTATAAATAAACAAAGGCAGCTTTGGTCATTTATGTCTCAGTGTGAATCAGCGCACCATGCATTTTCCTGACCTTAGATCTGCCAAAGCACAATTGGGGAGAAAAGTGAGTAGATGGATATGGGAAAAAAGAGTTCAGAGGTAGTGAGCTTATTTATATAAATGGCTGGTCATGGGGCTGAATTGTGTCCCCTGCTAAAGGGATGTGATGAAATCCTAACCCTTGTACCTCCAAACATGACCTTATTTGGAGATGATAGCATATTTACAGAAGTAATCAAGTTAAAAAGAGATCATTAGGATGGGCACTAAATCTAATGTGACTGGCGTCCTTTTAACAAGAAGTTCCCCCCACCACCCTAGACAAGTTTTTGTTATGTTTCTCAGGTAGGTCTCAAAATCCTGGGCTTAAGTGATCCTCCTACTTCAGACTCCCCAATGCACACTACTGTACCTGACTTTCATAAGGGGAAATTTGAATGTGGTATGGACACACCCACAGGAAGATGAAGGCAGAAACTGGGGTGAAGCAGTGGCAGTCCAGAGACACCAAAGATTGCCAGCCAACTTCCGGAAGCTAGGGAAAAATTCCTCTTCACATTCCTCAGAGAGGACAGATCCCACCTTAAGCTCATCATGTCTAATTTCTTGGTCAATCCTTTCTGGTATTGTTGAAATGGAATAGAACTATTCTTTTTTTTTTTTTGGAACCAGGGATTGAACTCAGGGGCACTCAACCCCTGAGCCACATCCCTAGCCCTATTTTGTATTTTATTTACAGACAGGGTAAATCACTGAGTTGCTTAGCGCCTTGCCCTTGCTGAGGCTGGCTTTGAACTCCTGATTCTCCTGCCTCAGCCTCCTGAGCCACTGGGATTACAGGCGTGCGCCACCACGTTATTCTTTAACAACTAAGGGACCATGTTGCTCTAACAAAGTGAATGGCTTAAGCAACCTAAATTTATTGTTTGACAGTTTGGGAGCCTAGAAGTCTGAATGAACTCTTATACAGACACATGCACTCATTCACAATGGTATCAAAAATCAATTTTACAAATAAATAACCTAAAAGAAACAAAATCATCAATCAATCAAAAACGTAAAAATAAAAAATATAAAAACTCCAAAAAATTAAATATGAGCCATATATATTTTCTCAGAGACTGACTTTAGGTTCCAATTGCCTCATGTGTCTGGCTCTATTTACCATGGTAAATAACAACTGGAATTTAGTGATCTATGAGATAAAGCATGGTATTTGCAAGGAAAACAAATCTGTATCAAGATAGATGACACTCATATCTGGGCAGAATAAATGTAATTTAATATAAGTAAACAGAGATAAAAGTATAAAGTGAAATGGAAAGAGAGGAACACATCAAATTTTTTTTTAAATTACATGATTTTTAAGGAATCTTTTTCAGCTGAGAAAAATTTTTCATGTTTCTCTAAAGCTCTGAATTTTAAATGCAAGTCTAATTCACACTTTTTCAAGGAAATAATAAGCATAAATTTCAAAAATTCTTTGCTGTTTTAAAAATAAGGAACAGATATACAACAAATAAAATGTAAATTATAAAATCTATAACCTATTTAAAACAAAACTTTATTAAATTATATGTGTTGAGTTACTGTGGAAGCTACCATAGTTTTTATGTGTATTTAGGTGAATCTGGAAGTGAGATATACTAGAGAATTATCCTCTTGATGTGCTAAGCAGTTAAACTTGATTTACATTTTCTTAAAGTACTTTATTCTTTGATCTTGTCAAGACCTTAATTAAAAGAAATTTAACTGGATCAAAATTGAAATAAAAATACCAAATCCTTTGAAGCATTTTGCAAAAATATTTTTATAATATACATAGTAAAATCACTGGCATGAGCTTATTTAATAATTGCTTCATAGAAGGCAGTTCTAAGAGGGAAGTTTATAGCTGCAAGTGCCCACATAGTGTAGAAAAGAAGAAAGAATTCAAATAAACAACATAATGATATGTCTCAAGGTCCTAGTAAAGCAAGAAAAAACTAATCCCCAAACTAGTAGAACAAAACGAATAATAAAAATCAGAGCTGAAATTAGATATTTTTTTAAAAATGCAATGAATCAATGATCCAAAGACTAAGTTCTTTGAAAGAGTAAACAATATTGATAACCCTTAGCCAAACTAACCAAAACAAAGACCCTAGTTAATGTAATTAGATATGCAAAAGTTCTCACTTTCTCTATGTGCATATATATATAAAATATTATATGATATACATATTACATATGTCATATTATTGTATATTATACATACAACTTTTTACAATGTACACAACTGAAATCCAAGGGATGATTTTGAAAACTTTTATTCTATTCTAGTATATTGGAAAATCTAGAAGACATGGATGAATTTCTAGACATGTTATTACCTACCAAATTTGAATCAAGAGAGTATAGAAAACCTAAATAGAGCAGTAAAAAACTGTGAGATGGACAGAGTGATAAAAAGCTTCCCAATAAAGAAAAGCTCAGGACCACATGCAATCATGTTTGAAGTTTTACCAGAATTAATGCCAATGCTCCTCAAATTTTTTCATGAAATAGAAAAAGACAGAGTGTTTCCAAACTTATCATACAGCAGCATTACCCTGATATCAAAGCCAGAAATACACACTCCAGGTAAAGAACGGAATGATACAGACTCAAATCCTTGATAGACATAAGTGCTCACATTCTTAATAAAATATTAGCAAATTTTATTCAACAACATGCTAAAATCATGATCAAGTTGGTTTTATTCCAAAGATGCAAGAACGATTCAAGACATGAAAATCGATATAAAATTATATTCAAAATAGCTTGCAAATAAATAAATAAATATACCTAGGCATAAATTTAGCCAAGGCAGTGAAATATCTCTTTGAGGAAAATTACAGAAAAGTGAACAAAGAAATTTAAAAACATATTAAAAGACCTCAATTCTCCTGAATAGGCAGAATTAATATTGTTAAAATAACTATATCCAAAGTGATCTTTATGTTCAATGTAATACCCTCCAAGAAACAATGGTATTCTTCACATAACCAGAAAAATCAATCCTAAAATTGATATACAAGAATAGAGACCCATGCTCTAGGGGTTAAAGCAACCCCTTGCAAAACAGCAAGAGGCATCACCACACCTGATTTCAAATTATTCTAGAGAATGACCGGATCAAAAATAACATTGTATTGAAAACAAACAGACCAATGGAATAGAATTGAAGACAAAGACAGAAGCCCACAAAGATACAGTCAATCTGATTTTTGACAAATATGTCAAAAAGATAACGTTAATGAAAAGACAGCCTCATTAACAATTGGTGCTGGGAAAACTGCAAGTCTGTATGTTGAAGAACAAAGCTAGATCCCTCTCTCATCCGGCACAAAAATCAACTCAAAATGGATCAAAGATATGGGCATAAGACCAGAACCATTACAACTGTAGGAAGAAAACATAGGGAAACCCCTTCAACATAGAGACTCTTGTAAGCTCAGGAAATAATAGCAAGAAACAATAAATGGAATTGCATCAAGTTTAAAAGCCTAGGCCCGTTCAAAGAGACAAAAGTGTGAAGAAACAGCCCATAGAATGGGAAAAAATCTTTGTTGGCTACTGTTCTGATAGAGAAATAATAAATAACTTAAAAAATTCAACACCAAATATTCCATTCATAAGTGTGCAAATGAAATGAGCAGACAATTTTCAAAACCAAAAGTACAAATGGCAAGTAATTACATGAAAACATATTCAGCACCTTGGCTTTCGGAAAAAATGCCATTTGAACTACATAAATTCCATTTTACTTCAGTCAGAATGGCAACCATCAAGAACAGAAATAGCAATTCATGCCGGTAATGATGTTTGTGGAGGAGGGTGTCTCTTATCCACCATTGGTGGGAATGTACTAGTACACCACTGCAGAAATCAGTACAGAAAGAAGTTCCTTAATAAAGTAAAAATAGAACTGTCATATGATCCAGCTATATCAATCCTTGGTATTTATCCAAAAGAATTGAAGTCCAGACCTCAGAGATGCGTGCATACCCATGTTTAGCACAACAAAATTCACAACAGCCTATTCGTGGAACAACCCTGGGTATCCATCAACAGATGAATGGATAAAGAAAATGTAGTATATATAAATGATGAAGTTTTATTTAGCCATAAAGAAGAACAAAATTATGTCATTTTTAGGAAAATGGAAAGTATTTAGAGCATTGTATTAAGCAAAATAAGTCAGACTCAGAAAGACAAGTCCTATGTTTTCTTCATATGTAAAAGTTTGTGGGAGAGAAAAATAAAAATACAAAACATAAACAAAAATAACTCACGAAAGCAGAAAAGAGACCAATGGGGTAGAAGAAGGGAATCAGTAGGAGATTGGGTAAGAGGAGGTTTTTGGTAGTAGAAATGATAATGTTTTACACATATATTGATATGAAATTCTTAAAATCTGCACCAATAAAATATTATTTCTTAAAATACTTGACATATATATTTGTAGGTTTATTTAGTTGTATATTTTCATTAAATTAATCCTTGCATAATTCATTTTGATGTGTGTGTATGTGTGTCTTTATAAATTAAAGTATGCATTTATTCAAATAAGAAATATCTCTGCAGGCACAAAAAGAATTTGAAGACCTAAATGATATAAAAAAAGATTGGAAAATAAAAGTCTATTTCAAGTCATATAGATTTATTTTCTAGCTCCTCTTAAATTATGATCATATGTCCTGCATGTGCTCACCCTTCCTATTTGATGCATTTTCTTTTACAAAAAAGGACTATGAACCCATAGCCATCTAGTCTCAGAAATCCCTGTAATCAGAGAAGCAAAATCCAGGCTTTTGTTCCATTGTTGTTACTAACCTGTGTGTTATGTATTAAAGGATTTAACACGCACTGTAATAAATAAGTTCCTAATTTTCATAGTCCTCTATGAATTACCTTAGATGATATGCATATGTGGTAAAGTAAAAATAAGAAATACATGATGTGCATGTAACTATACTTCTGGGTAGGGGCGGGGTTCAAAACTTTGCTAAGAAGTGAAAGTACAAACATTTATAAATGGACAAACATCAGTATTTACTTATGGGTAACATTTAGCAATAAAAATATCAAAACTTAAATTTCATTTTTAAGTTTTAATGTAATTTAAATTGCAATCTTTGCTATACTTCAGTGTACCACATGCACATGGATACACACATTTATAACACATGCATAAGCAGATATTCACATACATATACACACATGCATTTTATTTTTTTAATATTTTACTTAGAATTTTTTCATTTATTCTATTTTTATATATGATTGTAGAATATATTTTAGCATATTTTACAAACATGAAGTACAACTTCCTGTTCTAGTTGTACCTGATGTGAAATTACATTGGTTGTATATTAATATATGAACATATAGGAACACAGGAATGTAATGCCCGATTCACTTTACTAACTTTCCTGCTCCCAAGCCCCCTCCCTGTCCGTCATTCCCCTTTGTGTCGTCCAAAGTACTTCTATTCTTTCCTACACTCCCCACTTACTGTGAGGTAGCATTCACATATCAGAGAGAACATTTGGCTTTTGGTTTTTTGGTATTGACTTATTTTGCTTAGCATGATAGTCTCTAGTTCCATCCATTTACCAGCAAATGTCATAATTTCATTTATCTTTAATACACATTCATTTTAAAATTAATACCAGTAATATAGACATAAACTGAGTAATTGTGGGAGTTTGCACTATTTGAGATTGGTATTTAGTTATATTAGGGACACGGGCAAAACAAGTAATATGCATAAAATCATTGCAAAAATGTAAATATATATACATATAAGTATACACATGTCTACCTAAATATGGATTTATTGCATAACAATTTGCATAAAGGATAGCCTATGAAATGTAAAATGAAGATGCTCCTCAACTTCATCGAGGGATTGTGTTCCCATAAAAGCCATGGTTAGGTGGTAAGTGGTAAGTGAACATTCTGAACAAGATTGTTTCACAGCATAGTACACTACAGAGAATCACTTGCCTACCCTGTGACCATGTGGCTGACTGGGGAATGGGGCTTCTGCCACTCTTAGCATCACAAAAGAGAATGGTACCAGGTAATGACAAACTGGGAAAGATCAAAGTTAAAGATTGAAAGCATGCTTTCTACTGAATATATATCATAATTTAAGCATTAAAAGTTGAAAAACTTTTATGTTGGATCATTCTAAGTTGGGAACCATCTATACTTGGAAAACTATTAAGCAAAGGTAAAAACTAAAATTAGTTCTAGAAAAGATAACTTTGAAAGAAAATTAAATTTAAATTAAAACAGAATAGACATATTCTTTATGGTGGCACAAGATAGGACTCTAAATAACTTGTATAAAGTATTAGAGATTTAACCACAAAAATAATTTAATTCCATTATTTTTCTTCATTTAGAATGATGCTAAGTGAAATAAGCCAATTCCCAAAAAACCAAAGGCCAAATAATCTCTCTTATAGGTGGTTGATGACACATAGTGGGAGTGGGGGAGGCAGGGGAAGAACGGAGAAGGGATGAATTGTATAGAAGAAAAAGGGGTGGGAGGGGGTGGGGAAGGAAAGATAATAGAATGAGACAAACATCTATGCCCTATGTATATGTATAAACATGCAAATTGTATGATTCTACTTCGTGTACAGCCAGAAAAATAATAGTTGCACTTCATTTGTGTACAATGACCTAAAATTAAAAATAAATAAATAAATTTTAAAAAAAAAGAATCAGTTAGGATCAAGTCCCTTGCTTTACATCATCCAGAGATAACGTGGTAATTCACTAGGACTAAAAATGTGAAATGAAGGAAAAAAAGTTTTTGTGAAGCAGTGGAATTAAAGCAGGTGAAAAAAAATAATTTAAAACAATGCAATAAAGTTTAAAGGTAACTGGCAAACAAAAGAATCTTTAAATGCATAAAATCGAAACACTTAAGAGTCTCAGTTTATTAGGTACTCTTTAAAAGCCAAATCATAAAAATGAGTACTGAAACAGCAGAAAATCTCCAGAAAACAATGTTTTACTAAAAATGATGAAATTATAACCAAAATTCAAATCGCTTTTAACCAAAACATAGACTACCATGGCAAAAGAGGAGACCTTATAAATATCATAATTGAATATATAATGAAATTTTGCATAAAAGAGAAAATCATATTTCTAATTAGAAATGTATTTATGAATACTTGCAGTAGTTCTATTCCTTGATATATGAATTTACATCTTCCAAAAAATGAGATTTTTGCATGAAGGTGAAAGTAAAGTATCTTTAGCACATCCTAATTTATAATGGTAACAAAATTGGAAATGAGTTCAATGTAAATTACAGCCAGACATCAAGCAGAGATAGGATCACTTTGAGCCCCAAAAGCTATTGAGAGAACTGCAAAGTCATAACATGACGTTTGTGGCTTGATGGGAAAGCAGCTAATAACATCTGTGATCAGAGCACAGGCCGTTCAGTTTTCTCAAAATATTTTCTTCAATTCTACCAGATAAAGAATCAAAGGACAATTAAGGCATAGAACAAAATGCTATTATATAGGACAAGAAACATGGATAAATCTGGATATTGAGAAGTTTAAATCAGATTAATATATTAAATCAAACAGGTTTGCCTAATGTTCTTTTCAAGGAGTAAGAGACTTAATGTAGGTTTTCTAGCTCTGTCTTCGTTTGACGTGGAAGATCTTTCATTTGCTATTTACATCATTTTGAGGGTCACTGATCTATCCTGAGAGTGCTATGAAGATGAGAGGGAAACCCACAGAAGTCTTCTTGTAAGGACGGAGTTTTTCAACAGGCACCAAGGTGGCTGCTGTCAAGTGATGACCTTGCTCAACCAGCATGAAGTCAGAGGACTGGGTTTTCACTCAGCTCCCCACAGTTTGCAGAAGTTGGATGTGTGGAGACTTACTAGTGATGGAGCCGAGGTTTGGCCTCCTGAACTCTTCTCATTCTCTCTGCCTCCCTCTCTCTGTCCCTTTCTTCCCACTCCTCTCTCTTTTGCATTAGGATTGAGATCTCTCTCCTTGCAGTGATATTTTTACAGCTATGTCTCTTCTTCTGTACGTTTACATTAATGAATTAAATTTTTTAATGTATATTCAGCCTTTATTTTCTGACTCCATAGTGAATCATCCACGTCTTGTGTGTAGTCAAAGTATAATTAAAGAGACGTGTGGAGAATGAATAAATCAGTAATTATAGATAAAGACAGAGCTACAGATAGAGAAATGGATATATACATATATCTATGACTGAATATATGTAATTCTATACATATGTGTGCACAAATAATTATACAATGTGCATGACTGTTATACAGGTAACAAATAATGGACTGAGTTTAATGATGTGAGCTTACTCAAACCTATTCCACCAACACCTAATGAACATGGAGAAAGAGTAAGAAACAGAATGGGAAAATGTAATTATAACATAATATCATGTTGTTTAAATGGCACTGGCTCAGATGTTCTCTAAGACTACAATGAAATGGATTTTAGGCCTCTCTGCCGAAGCACATGGTTTAATCGACTGAATTTTAGTTAATATACATAAAAATGAAAAATAGAAAACATAAAGTGCTAGGACCTCTTTTTTTTGTCTTGAATCTTGAAAATGTGCTTTTCACTGCTTATTGTCTACTTTAATAGTAAACTAAGGTGAAAGGGCCTCTGAGTACTCACACCTGTCAGTTTTTGAAAGAATTAAACTAACAGCAGGAAAACATTACAAGGGGCTTATTGTTGAGGGCAATGCTTGAGTTCACTCCCAAATCCATGGGGTGAAATGCTTCCCCAGTGAGATGGTACTGGGAGGGGGACATTTGGGAAGATTGTTAGGTCCTGAAGTTGGAGGCCCTGTGAATGGGTCTAGCGCCCCTATAGGAAGCCTGGGGCTTCCTCATTCTTTCTGCCATTCTGAAGACTGAACTGATTGCAAGAACCCTCATCTCAGACTCCAGAATGGTGGGAAATAAATTTCTATTGTTTATAAGCTATTCGTATTCTGGTCCTCACATGGCAATCCAAACTAAGACATTCAATGAATATGTGAAGATTGTTTTCATCTGTGAAATTTCAAATTTATCCAACAAAGACACACTATGTTTATTACCAGAACAAAACATAGCCTTGAAATAGAATCATTGTCACTGATTATAAACTGACATTTCATGGCATTATTTTGTGAAAATACAAATTAAATGAAAAGTTTAAGTTGTGATTTCTTCATTCAGGTTAAGTAACCAGAAAAATCCAACGTCAGGGAGCTATTTTAAATAGAATCTACCATAAAAATTTCCTATGCACATACATGAAAAATCACAATGGATCCCACCATCATATCCATCCACAAGAATGGGGTCCTCTCTAGAATAAGATACATTCCATACTTGTATAATTATATCAAAATGGATTTGACTGTCATGCACAACTAAAAAGAACCAATTAAAAATAAATAAATAAAATTTATTATTTTAGGCAAAATTTATTTTTTCAGAAATTTTTATGAACTTCTATAAACTGACGCATTCATTTATTTTTTCCTTCCATCAATACTGAATAATCCAACTTCCCTGAGATGTTGTCTTACTTTGTTTTCACTGTACATCATTTTACCAAGTGACTGTTCCCCCAAAAGGAAAGGGAAGTTGATTCTACTAAAATGTTGGGTGACCCCTTTTGTCTGACGAAAATAAAACCAACTAATATCATCATATTTATTCTAATATGTATATAACAAATCAAATACTCAAGATAAATGTTGTTTTCTGTTTCTTAAATCTAAAGAGCTTGCTTTTGTTCCTAGCTTTTGAAAAATAACTCAGATTAGTAACCTGCTGATTTTGTTTCAGTAAACCTAGATAAAACAAATATAAATGAAAGCAGCTAATTATATAGTAGTTGTGTGTAAACATATACATATGTAACAGGTAAATATTTGCATACAGATACATATAACACAGAAATGGTCATTGAGGCTTATATATTTCCAGAGGATTTAAATGAAATTTTTTGATTTCTTAAAAATTAGCACTGTTTCAAGATTTAATTTAACTTTTTTTCTTAAACATAGTGCAGAGACACTACAAAATCGAAGTTTTGAAAACCAAATATTCCCTAAGTCAGGGTCATCATTATCTATTTAAATACATGATAATTCTACAATTTCTAGAAAACTGCAATCATCTTTTGCACTGGTTTTTCCTTTCACTTCCCCAATCTCTTTCCAAACTTCACAGTGTACCTCATACATATCAGGAAACTTTCATTTCTTACCTTCGGTTTTCTAGTAATCTTTTTCCCCACATTGTATTCAGACTAATCATTTTAAAATTAAAATTTAATGAGGTAATGATGTCCCTTTTCATTTGAAAACCTTTTGTGGTGTCACATAGCTTTAGAATTGAAGTACAAAAAGCAAAAGTCAATAAGTCTCTGACTGATAAAAAGCACACATTGAAATACTCACCTGTCACACAGTTCTCTGAACTTTTTGATTCAGGGTCATTGAACTTTCCATTTTTTTCCACCCTATGGATTTTCAATATGGCAGGATGAACATGGCCCTGCCTGCTCTACAGTGCCCTGGAGTGCGTGCATTCACACACACACACAGACACTCAGAGTTCAGTCCTCCTTAACTTGCTTTTCCAACTGTTGCTCTAAGATAACAGTGATTTCTTGATTTATGCATATCCTAAATCCTCTTCCAAATAAGTTCAGATTCTGGTACTTTTTTCCTCTCATGACTCCATGTACTTCTTCTTAGGGCTAATCATAACCTAAAATCATGTTTGATGTCCCCTCCAGGAAAATATATGTCAAAGCAAAATAATGACTCTAAAAGAAAATAAGATACTAGTTCAGTCTGAGTCAAATATGAGTGATCTAGATCTGGGTACACAGATTCAAGTTGCCCTGAAAAATGCTCTAAAGAAATACATCTGGCTGTGACCATTCTTGTGAGCATCAGGGATCACTGCTGATCCCCTGGTGGAGCAATAACTTTTGCATCCCCAATCAACACTGTAGTGATTGACTGACTATATTGGACCATTTTCATCATACGCTATCAACCTTCTGTCCTCCCGGGGAAAGAAGCTATTTTGGGAATCGATTTGCCTCCAGTGACATTCATTGCTGACATGATCAGATCTCACTTTGCTTTACGCAGCTCCATGGTATCCACACAACCCAGACCTTACGGTGTCTACCACTGGATCCGGGCTCAGTGCCCTTCACCTGGCCTGTAGGCACATCCCCAGCAGCTGTTAAATGGTCTGACAATTGATGATTCAGGGCCATTTCATCATGTGTGGAACTGAACTCAGCACACAGTGACAAACTTTTGTGAATAATAGACCACTCTTTCTTCTCTAAAAAAAAACAAACTCTGGTTCAATTTTTGCTTCCAACACTCCTCGTGATCAATCTGAGGCTAGTTTTCAGTTGAGACAGTGCCTTTGCTTAGTTGGATTTCCTCTAGTCTGACACTCCTTTCTCCCTTGGTTGAGTAATTTAATAGATAACTTAATTATAAAAGAGTCTTCAGCTCAGACACTGCTTCTAAGCATTCTACCAAAGTGGTTTTTATATCAGAGTAATTGACAATTGGCTCCTACAAAAAATAGTATATTTTTGTCATAGGTTCCATCATCCAGAGGCAGCTGGGTTTATTAATGACAGAAGAGTTAGCTCAGTGATGAGCTTTGACACCTGCTTCGGGGCACACCTGTGGACTTAGTGTAGTTTCTTGTGAGCTTGGTTAGATGCCTTCAACCAGAGCCAATGTACGGCGGCATCCATCCCACAACCTTAATGCACAGACACGGGAGCACAGGGCAGAGAGCAGAGGTCGCCACCTCACCACCTTCACCACCACTCCTAATAAGGCATCTGTAGAGTTGTTGGTTTTTGTTTTTCTTTTCGTTTTCTCTGATGCCTTGCATTTCATGGGTTTAGAATTCCTGAGGTAAGAGTCCTTCTTTCCTCCAAGAAAAAACAGGTTGTCGTGAGTTGAGAGGACAGATGTTCCACTGGTCATTTCTGCTTCTTCAAGAAGCTAGCTGAACCAATAGGTAGAGGAAAGTGTCATTCTTCTGATCATTAAGATTTTTCTTTGTAAATCTGGTTTCTGTCACCTATCATAACATTTGAGAGGACCAAAGGCTTTGGCCTGAATATATTTCCTTGCTGATATTTGGTATATACAGGACTCTACAGATATTCAAGCAGAGAAGGTTACTTTAAAACTTTGTTGCCATTATCTATGTTTCACTCTTCTGTGCTCCTTAACACTATTTATTATCAAAATTTCATCTCACTCCAGTCAGAATAATGCTTGTCAAGAATACAAGTAGCACTAAATGTTGGCCAGAATGTTGGAAAAACGTATACTCATACATTGCTGGTGGGGCTGCAAATTGGTGCAACCCCTCTGCAAAGCAGTAAGGAGATTCCTCAGAAAATTTGGAATGGAACCATCATTTGACCCAGTTATCTCACTCCTCAGCATATACTCAAAAGACTTAAAATCATATACTATAGTGACAGAGCCACATCAATGTTTATAGCAATTCAATTCACAATAGCTAAACTATGGAACCAACCTAGGTGCCCTTCAACAGATGGACTGATAAAGAAAATGTGATATATATACATATATACGTATATATATATTGTGTATATATACACATATATTGTGTATATGTGTGTACATATATACGTATATATATTGTGTATATATATACATATATATGTGTATATATTGTGTATGTATATACACACATACACTATGGAATATTACTCAAATACAAAGAAGAATGAAATTATGGAATTTTCAGGTAAATTGATGGAATTGGAAGCTATCCTGCTAACTGAAATAAGCCAATCCCCCCCAAAACAAAGGCTGAATGTGTTCTCCAATATGTGGATGCTAATTTACAATAAGGCAGGGGTGACTAGGGAAGAATAGAGGTACCTTGGAATAGGCACAGGGAAACAAAGGGAGGTGAGGAGGGAAGTATATGGGTAGGAAGGACAGTAGAATGAATCAGACATTATTACCCTATGAATATATATCACTACAGGACTGACGTGATTCCATATCATGCACAACCAGAGGAATAAGAAGTTATACTCCATTTATGTATGATGTGCCAAAATACATTCTACTGTCATGTATAACTAACTAGAACAAATTAAAAAATATATACGATAGATGAAAAAACCTGTTTTGCTAATATGTATAGACTTTAAATTTACATGCCATTTTTGCCTATTGATAAATATCATATATTTATATATCATTTCTGTTCATATATTTTTATATCTGCAATTCATTTAACTTGAAAGGCATTTTGCTCTTTTGATTTTTATGAAATTAAGTATTTTTGTAGAGAATGGTTTCCACAATAACTTAAATACCTGTAAGCACAATAATGAATCTCAATTCACATAAGCAGCTACTAACGATTTCCCCAATCTTCTACTGAGCTGTTCATTAATTTTGTGAAATAACTTATTGCCAATATGAAAATAAATGTGTTAAATTCATAATAACCATGCTGGTGCAGGAAGGAAATGTAAGTATGGGTGTCAGCATATAGTGAAGGGGCATTCGGCTGACGTTCAGGCAGGTGGGTTGGGCTCAGCCCACTCCTCCCATTACCACCAGTCATCAGATATGAAGCCAGTCATGTAATCTGCTTGATGATTGCTTTTAAAATAGGATGCCCCATAAGTGGGAGAGAAATGGGATCTTGCATGGTAAAAGATGACAATGATGGTTATTATACTCCTATATGCTACTACCTAGCAATATATCATGTTTTTTTGTGACATAACATAACAAAAATGCAAAAAATATTTATTAAAATGTTTTATGACTCAATTATTTGATCTTACAAACTTTTTAGTAATGTTTGTTAATCCACAAATGTATTGGTCTATTCCAATTTTAGAGTGTAGGGTTTTAAAATTATTATTTTTGTTGTTTTAAAACAAATCTTTATGCTTGGAATATGTCTGTGGTATACTTAGGTAAAATATTACTCTACATGTGTTTATTTCGCACACACAGATCTCCACAGAATTTATTGAATAATGGTGATCATATAAGCAACAACATTTCAATAAGCATTTTCATGCATTCTTTTTTAAATGAGGTACAAAACTGTCATTTGTACATACCATCTTTCCCACTGAGCTCATGGAATCTCTCCATAATGAACCAGACATAACAGTGCAGCTTTTGCTTCATTACAAATGAAATAACTTCCATAGATTTTTAATCTATCTGTTGGTTGATAATTCATTATAATTGATTACATCTTATTGCTGATGCATCAAATTACCTTAAACCGTTTTTACATATGAACACAAACAGGAAAAGAAAAACATAACCTTTTTATTTTCTTCATACTCTTCTCATCTTATTGACCTCTCTTTCCTACAGAAATTAGAAGTAAATGAAATTCTTCGGAATACTTTTCAAAAGATCCAAACAGTTGCTTAGAAAGAGGACTATGGGCTGATTGATTAAGAAATTTAGAGGTGTAAATTAGCTTTGCTTTTCACGTAGCCACTGACAGATGGTAGTGTTTGGAATGGATAAAGTGGGGAGAGTGAGGCTGTTGGACAGCACTTCGACCTCTTCTGTTGCTGAGTTTCCACAGGCTGACACTGACACCTTCATGTCTGAGAGAGCTGGAAAAAACAGCCAAATAATAACTTCTTTTCTTTTCTTTTCTTTTCTATTCTTTTCTTTTCTTTTCCTTTCTTTTCTTTTTTTCTATAAGGCCTGAGACTCCCTCAGAATGTCTGGCAAACTCCCATCACTCTGGATGACAAAACCAGATCAAGTACATTTTTAGGTAAAATTCAGGATAGGATAGCAGAGGAAGTTGCCAGAATCAACATTTTGACTGTCTGTTTAAAATAAGCAAATAAACTGACAGCATTTAAGCAAGGCACCTACTCTCCATTTGCCCAAAATCTGATGGGCGCCTTATTGGTTTATATCTGGCATTTCTGAGCAGCATGTCTAGCTCTTCGCAGCTACTCCACAAGTATTTATATGAGAAGTCACTGTAACTTCCTTTTCTTAAAACAAATTTTTACTTCACAAACTTTATTTTTCCCAAATTGGACAATTCTTAAACTATGTCAGATATGGAAGAGTGAAATTCAGAAGTTTGATACTTTGTTTTGAATGAATGGTGCATGGAAAATCATGCATTGGCCTATTAGACTGTGGGAAGGAACCCTATGTGATTTCTCATTCCTATTCTTATTTCTTTAGCAGTCAAGAGTCTTCCAATTTGATTTCATCATCTTCTATGATCTGTTTTCACCCAACCTTTCATACTCGAATTCCAGTTATTTTCAAATATTAATATATGCAACTACTGTTTCAACATGATCTTTATAATGTCTATTGTCCACATCATGATCACCCCTTTTTCCATGTGTTCTAACACATACGGAGTTCTCACTTCCATGAAATTTTTTATATCTTGCTCTGGTTTCAAAGAATTATTTAAAACTTCATCCAAGAACCTCTTGATTATGCCAGCTCGTGGATAATCTCTTGGCAGTTTGTGCTTGCACTTACAATCCTCTCAGGAAATATGCTTTCTACCATGATGCACATTTGACCAATGGTGTCGTGAGTGTCAGACTTGATTCTTTGTCAAGGGTTCATTAAATCGGGAATAGATTGGACGATGAGACTGGAAACATAACTGAGGCCCTTCACAAAGTACTTTTCAAAACTTTGAATTGCATTATATGGTCAGTGTTAACCATACAATTTCATAAATGCCCAATATGTGGAATAAGATGGATATCATGATGATGTTGCAAGGTAAAATGTGAGTTCCTTATGTTCAGGAATTTTCTCAGAATTTTTAAGATTCTTTAGTTGTCCTTTTTTCTCATAATATTCAAAATCAACTAAACACAAATGTAGTAGCAGATAATGTTTGGAGGTATCACTGCCCTTACGAGGGTGATTAAGAAATTAATTTTCTTCATATAATTTATGATATATTCCGCAAAGTATTGAGTTGGACAGATAAAATTCTGAATGACTTAAAAATGACAATATAGGCTGAAAGCAGTGGCACAAGTCTATAATCCCAGAGGCTATAATCCTGCTGTAATCCCAGCTGCTGGGGAGGCTGAGGCAGGAGGATTCAGAGTTCAGAGTCAGCCTCAGCAACTAAGTGAGGCCCTGAGCAACTCATTGAGACCCTGTCTCTAAATAAAATATAAAAAAGACTAGGATGTGGCTCAGTGGTTAAGCACCCCTGGGTTCAGTCTCTGTTAGCAAAAAAAAAAAAAAAAAAAAAAAAAGACATTATAAAAAAGATTAAAATTTTATTTTTAAGAAAACTATGACATCTCAATTTAATCAAATAATTACTGAAAGAACTATAATTTTAAGATTCTGTATGTCATTTTAAAATGAAATAGTTCTTCATTTTATAAAATTTTGGTTATTTCAGATTTTACTCCTCAGTTATATTTTAATTGAAATTTTTTCATCAGGTTTTAATACAATCTGCTAAATGAAAAGTATTTAAAACTTTGGGGCAACTGAGATATTTTTTTCTTATGCAGAAAAGAACAAATAAATTCAACTATATTTCTCAGGTATTATTGCATCACTGTGCATTATTATATTAATATTTCATTCATATTCAAAATTAACTGTAATAGAAATTAGCATACTATTTATTATTTCCTGGTAATAAAGAGATGCATTTCCTGAACTTTTCTGATCATTAGATTACTGTTTCATTATATTCTAATTTATCCAAATAGTCCAGACTTACTTCAGTTACTGGAAGAGAATGGCCACAAAACCCAAAATATATTTTTAGAAGTGTACTTCATGTCTAGTATTCTGGCAGAAATGCTTAAAAGTTAACAGTACAAAAATTAAAATTTTTCAATATGACTATCTTCTTGGAATGGCTGTAGACGCATCTCAAGATGTTTATGCATTCTAAACCGATTTATGCACATCATCATTCCATATCAGAAAATACTGTATTCATCTATTAATTATGACTATTTGTTCTAAAGGGGTTTTTTACTGTCTCCAAACTGAATCGGACTTTCATTTAGGATTCTACAGGGTTGTTTCTGATCTCTTCAAAACTATAAATCAGTGTGTTGGAAGATTTTTGTGTTGGTCAACTTTTCATCACTGTGACAGAAATACCTGATAAGAACTACTTAGAGGAGAGGAAAACCTTGTTTGGGGCTTGTGATTTCAGAGTTCTCACTTCACAGTAAGCCAAATCTATTGCCCTGGGCTTCAGGTGAGGCAGAACATCATGTTTGGAGGGTGTAGCAGAGGAAAGCGTCTCAGCTCATAGCAGTAGAGAAGCAAAGAGAATTAATGGAAGGTGCTATGGACTAGGAGAACCTTCCCAGGGTACTCCACCAGTGACCTCCTTCCTCCAATCAGGTCCTGAATATCCATAGTCCATTCAGTTATCAATGGATTAAACCTGGAAATACATTGACCTACTGATGAAGTCAACACCCTAATCACTCCCTAAAAACCCCATCTATGAGGACCATGCTTCCAACAAATGAGGTTTTGGGGACTTTTCGGTTGCAATGCATAAAAATTTATAACCATAATTTTTTTAAGATCTGAAAATAGATTATTTCATTTTCAGTGTGCCTCATCACAAAATCATTTCATATTAAAATCATAAATTATTCAATGGCTTTTTTTAAAATATGAATTGACCTGATGGATAGGGAAAGAGCAAATATTATAAGCCCATTTGATTGTTTCATTTTCTGGGGTGGGTACCGGGGATTGAATTGAGGAGCACTCAAACACTGAGCCACTTCCCCAGTCCTATTTCTTATTTTATTTAGAAACACGCTCTCACTGAGTTGCTTAGTGCCTCTCATTGCTTAGGCTGGCTTTGAACTCGTGATCCTCCTGTCTCAGCCTCCTGAGCCCCTGGAATCATAGGTGTGCACCACCATGCCCAGCTATTATAAGCCCATTTGAACTGTACTTTTTAACAACATGGATATGTGGTATAAATGGAATGAATTCTGAGAGAAAGTACTGTTCTTGCTTCAATGAGGTGTTCATATTTAACAAGTATCAGATTAAAAACCTCAATACAGGCTGCACTGCTGATGCTGCTCCCATCACCTGGAGGCCTTTCTCTGGGAGTGGCTGCCATTCATGCTGCTACCACAGATACCAGACACTGCAGCTGCTGCTACTCTCACTGCTGCCCCTGCCACTGACCCACTGCAGCTGTGCTGACCTGCTGCCTGCTGCCACCAACACCCAGAGGTCCACTGCCAAGGGGACTCCAGGTTTGGTTGCATGTGGCCACATCCACCTCTGGATGCCATTCAGGGCCTGGGGGGATCAAGATGCCAGCACATTTGGGGCCACTGCCATCATGGGGCTCAGCAGCACCTGGAGATATCTCTGTAAATTTCAGTGGGACTTGGGACTGCAAAGTGACTGAACCTGCAGCATCTGAAGTCCAGGTAAGTGGGATAGTGACTGGGTCTGCCTGGTCCAGTCTGGACCAGGCAATCACATGTGAAGTCAGAGACAGGGCTAAGAAACTTTTGAACACTGACAAAAACAGTTGTTGAATTTTCCATTGAGATTTATTTTATTGTATCTTATTTTATTCTCTAACATTTCTCTTTACCATATATGTAGCAAGGTATTCTTCATGCATGTTTCTTTTTTTAAATTTATTTTATTAAATTATTTCAGACTGCATTTTGATTCATTGTACACAAATGGGGCACAACTTTTCTTTTCTATAGTTGTGCACAATGTAGATTCACGCCATTCATGTAATCATACATGTACATAGGGTAATGATGTCTGTCTCATTCCACAATTTTTCATACCCCCAACCTGTCCCCCTCTCATTTTCCCTCTATGTATTCTGAAGTTGATGTTTCAGTGGTGTTTTGCAGTTTTGTTGTATATTCTTACATTTTAATATTTTTTTTTCCTTTTGGTATGTATTCTTCCTCTCACTTGTTTGTTTTCCTGGATTCTCTTTCTACTTTTTCCCCACTGAATGGCCAATTTCTGTTGGTTCCTCTTCCAATCTTCATGTGGAGTTTTCTTTTTAGCTTCTCTCTTCTTCCCTCATAAACAGCATATGTTACTCTACTGTTATTTCTTTGTCCACCATTTGAAATTGTAATCCCTTTTAGCAAATTTTCTGTTTATATTGGAGACAGTGATTGTGCTCATCATTTCGGTTTATTGTGAGAAAACAGTAGAAGCCTCAGTGAGGTTTAAGGCTATATATTATTTACACTGGGTGCCTTTGATATTGGTCTCCACCTTAAAGATGAGGTACTGGAAACCTTCAAGGACAATATAAGTATACAGGTTAGAATCTGTACAGCCTCATCATCATACAAGATGGGAAATCACACAAAACAACATGAAGAAACAAGGAAAAGAAGTGACCCAAACAAGCCAGGATACTCCAGTAACAGAATCCACTGAAAACAGAGAAGAAATGTCCAAGAAAGAGTTTAGAATGTACATAGTTAAAGTGATCTGTAAATTAAAGGATGATATAAAGAGTGAAATCAAAGAGAAAATACAGGAAATGAAAGACACTTCAACAAAGAGGGTTCTGAAAAAAAAAGCGACAACCAGAAATCCTCAAAATGAAGGAATCAATAACCAAATTATAAAGTCAATGGAAAGCATCACCAACAGACTAGAACCATTCTGAAGACAGAACCTCAGAAATGAAGACAAAATACATAATCTTGAAAATAAAGTTGACCTTGCAGACAAGATGGTAGGAATTCATGAATAGAATTTCCAAGAATTTTGGAATAACATGAAAAGACTAATTTAAAAGTTATCAGGATAGAGGAAGGAGCAGAGATACAATGCACAATCTTTTCAACGAAATAATATCAGACATTTCCAGAACCTAAAGAATGAAATAGAAAATCAAGTACAAGAGGCTTACAAGACCCCAAATTATGCAAAATTACAACAGACGCATACCAAAACACATAATAATGAGAATGACTAACATACAGAATAAGGATAAAATCCTAAAGACTCTGGGGGGAAAATGCAAATTACATATAGGGGGAAACCAATTCAGATCACAACTGATTCTTAACCTAGACCTTCAAAGGTAAGAGGTCATGGAAAAACATATTACGAGCTCTGAAAGAAAATGGATGCCAACCAAGAATTTTATATTCAGCAAAAATAAGTTTGAGATTTGAAGATGAAATAAAAACCTTCCATGATAAACAAAAGTTGAAAGAATCCACAGCTAGAAAGTCTAGAGTACAGAACATTTTCAACAAAATACTCCATGAAGATGAAGTGAAAAAAAAAAAGTGAAAACCAGCAAAGGAAGGAACTACACTAAATAGTCAGTCAAAGGAGAAACTAAGTTAAAAACCAGAAATAAATCAAAATGATCAGTAATACAAATCATTTCTTCAAATTTACCTTGAATGTTAATGGCCTAAAACCTATCAAAAGACATAGACTGGCAGGTTGGATTAAAAAACAAGACAATATGCTGTCTCAAAGAGACTCACCTCATAGGCAAAGATATCCACAGACTGAAGAGGAAAGGATGGGAAAAAAAAATCACTCATATGGATTGCATAAACAAGCAGGGGTTTATATGCTCGTATCAGATAAATTGGACTTCAAGTCAAAGTTAATCAAAAGGAAAAATGAAGGACATTTCATATTGCTTAAAGGAATTATATGCCAGCTAGATATAATAATTGTAAAAGTATTTATGCCCTGAACAATGTAGCTTCTATGTACATCGAATAAACCCTTCTCTATTTCAAGAATCAAATACACCACAACACAATAACCATGGGTGACTTTAACACAGCTCTCTCACTAATGGACAAATCTTCCAAACAAAAACTAAACAAAGAAGCTGTAGAACTAAATAATACAATCAATAATTTTGACTTAACAGACATATATAGAATATGTCATCCATCAATGAGTGAATACGTGTTTTTTTTCCTCAGCAGTACATGGATCCTTCTCTAAAAAAGACCATATCTTGTGCTACAAATCAACTGTTAGCAAATACAAAAAGAAAAAAAAAAAAACAGATAATAGCCTGTATTCTATCAGATCACAAAGGAATAAAATTAGAAATAAATAATAAAATACAAAATAGAAGCTACTCTAACACATGGAGAATAAATAATACACTATTGAATGATGAATGGATAGTACAAGAAATTAAGGATAAAAAAATCACTTAGAAGTAAATGAGAATACAAATACAACATAATAAAATATCTGGGACATGAAAAAGGAAAGTTTATTGCATTGAGCTCATTCATTAAGAGAATGAAATGTCAACAAATAAATGATCCAACATTACATCTCAAAGTTCTAGAAAAAGAAGAAGAAATCAACACCAGCAACAGTAGAAGACAGAAAAATGTTAAAATCAGACTAAAATCAATGCTATTGAAACAAAAGAAAAAATAGAAAAAATTGACAAAACAAAAATTGGTTCTTTGAATAGATCATAAAATTGCTAAACCACTACCATAGTAATGAAGAGAAAACCCCCAAATTACTAAAATATTTGATGAAAAAGGAAATATCACAATGGAGATAACTGAAATACAGAAGATAATGAGAAAATAATTTGAAAATTTATACTACAATAAAACAGAAAACATTGAATACATCAACAAATTCTTAGAGATAGATGACCTACCCAAACTGAATCAGGAGGTCATACACAATTTCAACAGAACAATTTCAAGGAATGAAATACAAAACACCATCAAAACCTACCAATTAAGAAAAGCCCAGGACAAGATGGATTCTCAGTCAAGTACTACAAGACCTTCAAAGAAGAATTAACACCAATACTACTGAAAGTATTCCTTGAAATAGAAAACAAGGAAAATCTTCCAAATCATATTATGAGGCTAATATTCCTCTGATAGCATAACCAGAGAAAGATACATGAGAGAAAAAAACTAACACCAATACTCCTCAGAGTATTCCATGAAACAAAAGAAGGAAAATCTTCCAAACTCTTTTTATGAGGCTAATATCACACTGATAACAAAACCAGAGAAAGACAGATGATGGAAAGAAAACTTCAAACCAATATCCCTGATGAACATAGATGCAAAAGTTCTCAATAAAATGCTGACAAATCACATACAAAAGCGTACTTAAAAGATACTGCACCACAATCAAGTGGGGCTCATGCAAAGGGTGGGTTCAACATACAGAAATCAATAAATGTAATTCATCATATCAATGGACTTAAAAACAAGAATCATAGGATCATCTCAATACATGCAGAGAAAGCATTTGACTAAATCCAGCACCCCTTCATGTTAAAAACACTAGAAAAACTAGGGATAGTTAGAATATACCTCAATATCATAAAAGTCATATATGCTAAAACCAATGCCAACATTATGCAAATGGAGAAAAATTGCAAGCATTCCCTCTAAAAACAGGAATAAGACCAGGGATGCCCTCTTTCACCACTTCTATCCAACATCATTCTTGAAACTCTAGCCAGAGCAATGAGAAGAAAAAAATTAAAGGGATACATATAGGTAAAGAAGAACTCAAACTATCACTATTTCCCAAAGATATGATTCCATGTTTAGAAGATCCACAAAATTACATCAGAAAACTTTCTGAGCTAACAAATTAATTCAGCAAAGTAGCAGGATATAAAATCAACACCCTTAAGTCAAATGTGTTCCTATACATCAGTGATGAATTCATTGAAAGAGAATTAGGAGAACTACTGCATTCAAACTAGCCCCCTCCCCTGCAAAATAAAACATAATATACTTTGGAATCAATCTAACAAAAGAGGTGAAAGACCTCATAATGAAAGCTACAGAACACTAAAGAAAGAAAGAAAAGTTAGACCTTATAAAATGGAAAGATCTCCCATGCTCCTGAATAGACAAAATTTATATTGTCAAAATGGCCTTACTATCAAAAGCATTATACAGATTTAGATTGTGATTAACAGTCCAAGGATATTTTTCATAGAACTAGAAAAAGAGATCATGAAATTCATTCAGAAAAATGAGGCCCAGAATAGCCAAAGCAATCCTTAGCAAGAAATGTGAAGCAGGAGGCATCAGGATTCCATACCTCAAAATATACTACATAGCTATGGTAACATAACCAGCATGGTTATTGGCATCAAAACAAACATATAGACCAATGATACAGAATAGAAGACACAGAGACTAACCCACGTAAATATAGTCATCTCACACTAGACAAAGGCAACAAACATATTCACTGGAGAAAAGATAGCCTATTTGACAAATGGTGCTGGGATAAATTGAAAGCCACATGTAACAAAATGAAATAAAACCTGTTTCTCTGACCCTGCACAAAACTCAATTCAAAGTGGATCAAAGACTTTAACACTAGAACAGAGGCCCTGAACCTAATAGAAGAAAAGGTAGGTCAGTAGGTCTCAATCTTCATTATATCAGCCTAGGATCTGACTTCCTTAACAAGACCCTTAACACACAAGATGTTAAATCAAGAATCAATAAATGGGATGGATTCAAACTAAAAAGCTTCCTTTTAGCAAAAAAAAAAAAAAAAAAAAAAAAAAAAAAACAAAAATGTGAAGAGAGAGCCTACAGATTGGAAGAAAATCTTTACCACATGCACCTCAGGTAGAGCATTAATCTCCAGGATATATAAAGAACTCAAAAACTTAATAAGAAAAAAACTACTTAATACATGGGTAAGAAACTGAACAGACACTTCACAGAAGAAGAAATACAATCAATCAACAAATATATGAAAAAAAAGTTCATCATCTCTAGCAATTAGAGAAATGCAATCAAAAACTCTAAGATTTCATCTCATTCCAGTCAGAATGGCAATTATCAAGAATACAAGCAACAATATATGTTGGTGAGGATGTCAGGAAAGGGTACACTCATACATTGTTGATAGGAATGCAAATTGGTGCAACCATTATGGAAAGTCATATGGAGATTCCTCATAAAACTTGTAATGGAACCACCATATAACCAAGCTATCCCCCTCCATGTTTATACCCAAAGAACTTAAAATCTACATATTACAATAATGCAGCCACATCAATGTTCATAGCAGCTCAAGTCACAATAGCTAAACTATGGAACCAAACTTGGTGGCCCTCAACAGATGAATGGATAAAGAAAATGTGGTACATATGCATAATGGAATATTATTCAATCTTAAGGAAGAATGAAATTATGGCATTTGCAGTTAATGGAGCTAGAGAACACCGTGCTAAGGGAAATAAGTCAATTCCAAAAAACCAAAGGCCGACTGTTTTCTCTGTAATGCAGATGCTATGGTGCACTATGGCAGAGGTGCTAAAGAATAACAGATTTACTTTAGATTAGGTGGAGGGGAATGGGTATGGAGATGGGAAGAATAATAGTATGAAATAGACATTATTACTTTATGTACATATATGACTACATGGCTGATGTGATCATACAATACATACAATCAGAAAAAGGGGAAATTATATTTCATTTATGTGTGATATATCAAAATGCATAAATGCATTCTATTGCCATGTGTAAGTAATCAGAGGAAATAAAAAAAATTCAAAACTAACCTCAATGCAATATAAAATATTACAGATTAAAATGATTTCCCAAACCGATAGTGTGTATTTCCTTCCTTCTTTATTTCACTTTTTTGAATTTCTTTCTTTTCCTTTATTTTCTCTTTTTTGAAATTCAGAATCCAACCTGATATTTTTAAATCAAGAAAATAATATTATTGTCCCAAGGAAACATGAAAAATAGCAAAAACAATCACTATGAAGAGCTTTTTAGAACTTTTAATGGAATAGGTAAAGTTGTTCTAGCAGGGAAGACATATGATTGTATAATGTTATAGAAAAACTATTCAAAATATGTTTTTTTTTAAGTTTATATGTAACCTGTTTAGAATAGCACTACTGTTATTTAGGTGTGAAATGGTCAGGGACTGAACCATACTGATGATAATGAGAATAAATTATTTACATTTTATTATATGTAGTTGAATAAGTAATTCAAGTGATAATGTGGATATGTAGAATAATATTATAGTAAGTGACCTAAAGCAATACATAATTTATTTTATAGATAATGTCATGTTTCAAAATTGGTAAAATGAAAATGTTACAATTCTTAAAGTAATAGAGAGGTCATGAGCACAGTATGGCATTTGCTGATACCAATTCATTCTATAATATTAAGTGCCTGTAAATTTCTCTTATGATGGACAGGTGGAATAGAATCAGCATTGGCCATGGATTACTCAAGACTAACATTTAAGACTCACCAATCACCTAATTTTACTCTTCATTGCTAGTTTCACTAACAATATTCTCTCTTCCACATTCATGAAATACTGAAACATGGGAAAGCAAATTAACATTTTTTACTTAAGTTTTCATTCCTAACCTCTGATCAGAGAAAACTGCTGTAAATCAAAAGTGTATGTTTTAATTTGGGATCACAGCCAGATGACCTGTTTTCTTGCCTACATCTTGCCAAACATGCACTCACACAGAGCTTGGGACACCTGGGGACTTGCAAGTATTAATTAAAAGAAGCCCCTATTTCTATGTGCTGACAAGAAACTCACTGCTCCTCTGGGTACACACATAGAAAGACTTCTCAATGGAGAAGATACAATGTGGAATTTTTGGTTTGAGCAATAGCAATTCCACTGGAGCTCTGAATGTGAGTTCAGGTCTGCTAACTTTACATTATTAGTCTCACTGGTTCCTCATTGTTTCATCCTTTTATAATTTTGAGAAAATTATAATGAAGAAATACCTCTTTCCAAAAGTTTGGCTGAGGAATCATTGTTCATTCATTCTTTTTCTTTTAATTAATTTTTTATTTGTCCTAATTACTTATACGTGACAGTAGAATTTTATGCATTTTGATAAATCACACGTAATAGGCAGGGATTGGGAGGGGAGGTTCACCCAATTGGACAGGGGAGAATAGGGGGAAGGGAGGGGATAGGAAAAGGAAGGACAGTAGAATGAATTGGACATCACTATCCTATGTGCATATATGAATACAAGACCAATGTAATTCTACATCATGTCCAACCTCACTAAACGAAAGTTATACTTCATGGATGTATGATATGTCAAAATACATTCTATTATCATGTATAACGAAAAAGAACAAATAAAAAAAAAATTTTAAAAGTTAAAAAAGAATGAAATCATTGTAGCCAGACTTAAATCAGATGAACTAAACAGTAAATCAGAAGCACTAAAAGGAAGGAAGGACATTGTAGAATAATAGAGGAGTCAATTAGCAACAAGAAATAACATTTATAAATATACATGCATTCTGAGATCAGATGAGATCAGGCGTCTTCAGGGTAGTATGTTCAATGGATCAAAATTAAATGAATAATAAATAAATACATACATACATACATACATACATACATACATACATATATATGCACCCAATGTCAGAGCATCCAAAATGTAAGGAAAGTATTTAAAGACATAGACAAACTTCAATACAATAATATTGAAGAGTTTAACACCCTAATTTTGGCAATGTAATGATCATTCAGAGAGTCACTTGGTGGAGAATAGAGTTCAATTCTGTCCCCGATAAAGTGGACCTCGTATATCTTTACAGAACATTGTGTCCAATGGCTACAGAATCACATCCTTGTTGACAGCAAATGAGAGAGTCTCCAGGGTAGATCAAATAAAAAGACATAAAGCAAGTTTCAACAAATTTTTAAGAACTGAAATCATATTGAGAGTCTTTATAGACCATAATGTAATAAAACAAGGTATCAATATCGAGAAAAACTTTGGGAACTACAAAAATACACAGAAATTAAACAAAGTAATTTTGAACAACTGATAGTTAAAGAATGAAATCAAGATGAAAATTAAAAATAAAATTCTTGAAACAAATGAAAGTAGAGACACAACAAAACATACTAACCTTTCAGGATCCAGCAAAAGCTATATGAAGAGGTATGGTGATAGAAATCAACATCTATACCAGAAAGCAGAAAGGTCTCAAATAGACCATGCCCCATCACAAGGATCTAGAAAAACAAGAATAAAAGAAGCCAGATTTAGCAAAAGAAAAGAAATAATAAGAATCAAAGCAGGAATGCAGAAAAGCAGAAAAACCCAAAATATCAACAAAACAAAGACTCAATTCTTTTAAGAGATAAACAAAATAAATTGAGAAAAAATAACAAAATATTCAAATAAAATCAGAAAAGGGAGAAATTACGCACTCAGATACTGAGATCATAGAGATTATTATGAAAAAGTGTACACCAATACAACAAATTATCTGAAATAGAAATTTTAAAAATGATTCCATTTACAACACCTACCTACAAAAATATCTAGGAATAAATTTAACCAAAGAGGTGAAAGTTTTCTACAATGAAAATTATAAAACATTGATGGAAAATATTGTGAGAACATGCGCACGTGGAAAAGACATCCTGTCTTCAGGAAATGGAAGGACCAATATTATTAAAATATCCATTGTACCAAAGTGATCTACATATTCAATATTAACTCTATCAAAATACAAATGGCAGTTTTTACAAAGGTAGAAGAAAAATCTTAAAATTTATATGAAAGCACATAAAACCTCCAGTACTAAAGTTACCTAAGTGCAAGAAATAAAGTTTGAAACTTTGTACTACCTGATTTCAACATCTAGTAGTAAATGTACTAGAAAGCTGTAGTAACTAGAAAAGCCTGATGTTGGCATATACACAGATATACAGACCAATGGAACAGAGTAGCAGTCTTGGATGATTCTGTTCATCTATAGCCCACTGATTTTTGACAAAGGTGCTTAGAACATGCATCGGCTACAGGACTGTCTTTTCAAAAATGCTGTGGGAAAATTGGATATCATATGCAGAAGAATGAAGACCCTGGTTGCAAAATAAACTCAACATGGATTCAGTATTTAAATTTGAGACCCAAGCTATGAATCTACCAGAAAGAGAGAGAGAGAGAGACAGAGAGACAGAGAGACAGAGAAATACTTCAGGATGTTGGAATGGTTAGAGATTTTTTGGACAAGACCCCAAAACACAGGAAAGACAAGCAAAAGTAGACTAATGGTATGAGATCTAACTAAAAGGCAAAGGAAACAATCAACAGAGTGAAGATACTAGAATGAGAGAAAATATTTTCAAACTATTCAACTGAAAAGGGGTTAATATCCACAACATATTAGAATATCAATAGCTAAACAAAACAAAAACAAAAAATAAACTGGGTAAAAAATAAATAGGCACTAGACCTAAGTAGACATTTCTGAAAAGTCAGCACACAAGTGTTCACAGTTATGTGAGAAAATATTCAACATCACTCTGCATCTGGGAAATCCAAGTCAAACAGCACTGGTATATCACATACTGGTAAGAATGGCTGTTATCAGAAAGATGAAAGATAAAAAGTACTGGCCAGGGTGTGGAGAAACGGAAACCCTTGCATACTGCTAATGAAAATATAAATTAGAAATGTAAAGTAGAAAATAGTATTTAGCATCCTCAAAAATTTACAAAAAATATTACTCAAGTACCACATGCTCTAGCATCCCACTACTGGGTATATCTTCAAAGGGAATGAAATCAGTCTGTCAAAGAGATCTGCACCCCCAGTTTATTGCAGCTCCATTCACAATAGCTAAGAAATGAAAGTGGCCTGAATCTTGACAAACAGATGAATGGAAAAAGAAAGGTTATCACATTAATTTGTACAACTTTTGTGTATTTCTTTCAGTTAAAATTTAAAATTTTCTAAACTAAGACGTCTAACGGAGTTGTAGAAATCTTAGATTTCCTTACATTGTACTTCTTCCAACTAGGCTATCATAAATGGAATTCAAATCAAACAGTTGGCCCTGTACCATCGTATTTCAGCACGTTATCAGACTTAAAGCACTTAAGATGAGCATCTACACCTGAGTAAGTTTTCCTAGCAGCTGCCAAACCAATAGAAAATCTTAGATCCCAAACAATTACTTTCCTTTCTTGCCTGTATTGCAATAATTGTACACATGCATATTTCTCTGGGAATTCAATGTAGACAGAACTCGAGAAAGGAACTGGAATTTGAACTTGAACATGAATTTGCTGACCCTGTTTCTTCTCCTAAAACTTAGAGATGACAATGCCTGCTTTGCCAGAATAATATTAAGACCTAATGTATGTAATGTGATTTACAAAGTGCCAATTGTTAGTAAAATGTGAGAAGACATTTTACTACCAATAATTATCTTTTACTGTGTACACTTAGCTGACAATTCACAGAAAAAAGAGCATGTGTGGAATGACAATGAAATGTGTCTTTGTGGTCTAGCCATGGAGAGTATATCCAAGCAGATAATATTGGATTGGTATTTTTAAACCAATCAGCCAATTCTATAATTTCTTACACAATAAAATATTTTTTTCTATTCTCCATAAACATCCTTCCCCACAAGTGTTCAGCCCTTCTGTTGGCTCAATAACTTGACTGTAATGCAGCTTTAATAATTGCTCACTATAATGCTACTATTTCCTGAAGGATTTATTGTTTATATAATGATTGTGCCATATCTAGTGGGAACTGAAACACAGATTTTATTGTTATTGGGTTTATAGTTCACTTTGGGAGATATAAAAACAAATACTCACTTATGCTACAAATAAAACTCATTTAAATGATTAAGAATGATGAGAACAGAGAAGAATTGTGGACTTCCAAGAAGGAAAATAGACTACATCCCCTGAAGGCGGTATAAACTGGGTATTGAAGGATAAGTGGAACTGTAATAGCAAAGAAAACAAACTTGGGGTGAAGTATAATAAAGCACAAGGTTGGGCATTCAACTTTACAACATATATACATGTATATATATATGTATATGTGCATGTTTTGATAAATATATCTATACATATATGTGTATACAGATATATTAATTGTAGATCAATTACACATGCTTAGTTATGAACTGCAGAAACAAAGATAAATAATAAATTGTCCTTACACAAAATGAGCCAGAGAAATGAGAACAGCAGTTACAGTTCAGTGAACTAAGTGCTCAGAAATATGTTACTAGAGCACAGAAAACTATATCTACACTAAAACAGAGGATTCATGGTAATCAAGCAAGAATTGAGCTGCATGTTTGAATTATAAAGGATCTACAGCTCGTTCAAAACTAAGGCCAAAGTTACAGCCTATATAAAAGAGTTTTCTTGTGAAATAGATGGATGGGTTAAGTAAAAAATAATAATTTTTTGCAACACTGGAGCAATAGGGCATATTAAAGGGTGTCAAATGATAAATTTAGAGTGATAAGCTTGCATTTTGTTTACTAGGTCAAGGTTTTTGAAGAATGACTTTAGATCTTTGAGGTAAAATAGGATTTTAGGCTTGGAGATTGCATTTTAAAATTTGCATTCTATCTATTTTTTACTCAATAAAATGTTTGAAATGCATACTGCACTCTTAAAACTGTTCTAGAACTGTAGAATACAAGATGCACATTCCTACTGGGAAGTTCATACTCTGTAATATTGTATCAGAAAGGTCATGAACTTAAGGTAGATTTATTTCTATTTTCTACAATTAAATCCACAGCTTAGAGTTTGCTCATGAAGGCATTTAAAGTAAAACTGTGCTTTTTATTAGTCAGAGTTGACTTGTTAGCTGGGTGTGGTGTGCACCCCTAAAATACTAGTGGCTCAGGGGACTGAGGTAGTCTCAGAGGTACTCAGGTAGTCTCATGAGTTTGAAGCCAGTCTCAGCTACTTAGAGAGGCTCTAAGCAACTTAGCAAGCAAGGCTGTCTCAAATATATATACACACAACTATTAATATATAAAAAATATATATATATATAAAATTGAGATGAGGCTCAGTAGTTAAGCACCCCTGGTTTCAATTCCCAGAACCAAAAACCAAAAAACAAACCAAAAAACAAACAAACAAAAACCATGAATTGTTGACTTGTTAAGTAACAATGAATATCAGAAGTGATTCTCAATTTCATATTTATACTATGAAATTATCATTTTTATATTAATATAAAATATTATATATTTTACAGATATATACTAGGTTCAAAACAGCTATAATATTTTTAGATAGTCACTATTTCTTTAATAATCTACACAGACTAAAAGTCTTGATCTCTAAGCAAACCTATTTCCAGAAATTGCTTTTAAGGATTTCTATTTCCCTGACAATAATCTTAAGGGTGACAAAATTGTGCATCTAAAATATCATCCTCTTTTTTTATGGAATTTTCTTGTGAGGTTGTGATCAAAGAACCTTAAAGGACAGAAAACTAGGATTTTATCAAACTCCCAAAAAGAGATTTTATGAGATGTTCTTGTTTACTCTCTCTATTTCTCTCTCTCTCACACACACAAACACACACAAATGTTTGCTCTCTATATGTGGGGCAATATTTGTTCTGGTGTTTATTGTTGAGTTTGTGAGCTGCAGTATGCTCTTATTCATATAAAACTTCTCTGAATTCTTCCAGATGAATTTCATGATTGCTTTTTCTATTTCTATGAGGAATGCCATTGGCATTTTCATTGAAATTCTGTTAAGTTTGTATAGCACCTTTGGAAATATGGCCATTTTAAGAATATTAATTCTGCCTATCCAAGAATATGGGAGACCTTTCCATCTTCTAAGGTTTCCTCTTTTTTTTAATGTTCTGCCGAAGATTTTCTTTAGTGTTCTGTAGTTTTCATTGTAGAGATTTTTCACTTCTTTTGTTAGATTGTTTCCCAGGTATTTTATTTTCTTTGTGGGGGGCTACTGTGAATGGGGTAGTTTTACTAATTTCTCTTTTAGAGGATTCATCATGTATGAATACAAATGCACTAAATTTATGCATTTTGATTTTATATCCTGCTACAATGCTGAATTCATTTATTAATTCTGGAAGTTTTCTGGTGGATTTTTTTGTATCTTCTAAATATAGAATCATGTCGTTGGCAGATAGTGATAGTTTGAGTTCTTCTTTTCCTATTTGTATCCATTTAATTTCTTTGGTCTAATTGCTCTGGCTAGTTTTCAAGGATGCCTTCTTTCAAGGATCCTTCTATTCAAGGGTTTATCTATTTAGTGTACTGTTTCAAGGAACCAACTTTTTGTTTTACCAATTTTTTTAATTATTTCTTTTGTTTCAATTTCATTGATTTCAACTCTGATTTTAATTATTTCCTGTCTGTTAGTACTTTTGATTTTGTTCTGTTCTTCTTTTTCTAGGGTTTTGAGATGTAAAGTTAGGTCATTTAGTTTTTAACTTTCCTTCTTTACTCAAATGTGCTCCATGCAATGAATTTTCCTCTTAGTACTGCTTTCATAGTGTCCCAGAGATTTTGATATATCATCATTCTCATTTATGTCTAAGAATTTTTTTATCTCCTCTCTGATGTCTTCTGTTATCCATATTTCATTCAATGGCATATTATTTAGTCTCCAGGTGTTGGAGTAGTTTCTGTTTTTTATTTTATCATCAATTTCTAATTTCATTCTGTTATGGTCTGATGGAATGCAAGTTAGTATCTCTATTGTTTTGTATTTACTAAGGGATGCTTTGTGTCATAACATATGATCTGTTTTAGAGAAGGATCCATGTCTGCTGAGAAGAAAGTGTATTCATTCATTGATGGATGGAATATTCTATATATGTCTGGTAAGTTTAAGTTGTTGATTGTGTTTTTGAGTTCTATCATTTCTTTGTTCAGTTTTTGTTTGGAAAATCTATCCAGTGGTGACAGCGGTGTGTTAAAGTCACCCAGAATTATTGTGTTGTGTTCTATTTGGTTCCTGTAATTGGGAAGGATTTTTTTGACATACATAAATGCTCCATATATTGTCTTCATTTTCTGAGGTTCCAAGTGATCTGCTCTCTGGTGATGCTTTCTATTGAGTTTTTTAATTTGTTTTATTGCTTCATTCACTTCAAGAATTTCTGTTTGTTTATTTTTCAGAATCTCTATCTCTTCATTGAAATTATCTTTTGCTTCCTGCAGTTGCTCTTTTAACTGTTTATTGGAGTGATCATTCATTTCCTGCATTTTAATCTTATCTCATTCTTTGCTTCCTGGATCATTTTAATTATGTACATTCTGAACTCCTTGCCTGACATTTCTTCTACCATGTTGAAATTGGATTCTATAGAATCTTGGTTTGTTTGGAACATATTCTTCCCTAGTTTTTTCATGTTATTCACATATCTTCCCCTCTATCAGTGGGGAACTGGAGTATTGAAGTCCCCCCCCACACACACACATAGACTTATAGTGTCCCTGAAAGTTTCCAAAACATCTCCTTTAAGGGGGAGATCAATAGTAGCTGCACACCCTAAACCAAATAGCCCCTATGAAAATGATCACAGTGTTGTCATAATAAACAGAGATGATGAGTTTGATTATTATGTACAGTATAACCAATAGATTTGCAATGAGGTCTACAGTTTCTAACCATGGACAAAGAGGATAGGGAGGGGTATAGGATCTAACAGTTAATGGGATAAGAAAAGAGTATATATAGGTACTAGACTGTAGGAAGTTTGAAAGTTGGTTGTTAGCATGAGAAAAGGGAGAGGCTCTGAATAAATGAGTAAACAAAAGGAAAATAGAGTTAGAAAAATAAAGAGATAATAAAAATTCAAAAAGGAGGGAAAAAAAGCTACACCATAGCAGTCATATCCTATTCAAACCTCCCAGTCTTCAGTAGCCTGATGCATGCAAGGTATCTGACAATCAGGTTCCAGTCTCCAGCAGGCATTTCAGGATGGAAGTTCCCCCCACCTAAAGATGGCGGCTTCTGCTTCTGGGATAATCCAAGATGGCTGCACTGGCTTCCAAACATGTTGGCAAATGGGGAGGCTGTGAGGGGCTCAGGCTGGCCTGGGGCAGAAGGTGGGGTATGGTCGGTTGGGGTGGGGGCACTGAAGGCCAAGTTGTTGTGTTCTTGGTGTTAAGTTTTTTATATATGCTGGAGATTAGTGCTCTATCTGAGGTACATGTCATAAAGATTTTCTCCCATTCCGCAGGCTTTCTCTTCATGTTATTGATTGTTTCATTCCATTCATTGATTCTTTATTTTACTTCTTGCTCTTTAGGAGCCTTTTTAAGGAAGTCAGGTCCTAAGCCCACATGATGAAGCCAATATGGTGAGTCTACTTTTTCTTCTCTATTAGGTGCAGGGTTTGTGTTTGAGTGCCTAAGTCTTAGATTCACTTTGGGTTGAGTTTCGTGCAGAGTGAGAGATAGAGGTTTTATTTCATTTTGTTTCAAGTGGATTTCCATTTATCCCACACCATTTGTCAAATAGTCTATCTTTTCTCCAGTGAATGTGTTTGGCGCCTTTGTCTAGTGTGGGATACCTGTATTTATATGGGTTTGTCTCTGTGTCTTCTATTCTGTACCATTGGTCTGTTTTGGTGCCAATAACTAAGCTGGTTTTGTTACTATAGCTCTGTAGCTTAGTTTAAGGTCTGGAATTGTGATGCCTCCTGCTTCACTTTTCTTGCTAAGGATTGCTTTGGCTCTTCTGGGTCTCATTTTTCCAAGTGAATTTCACAATTTCTTTCTCTAGTTCTATGAAGAATATTCTTGGGATTTTATAAGGAATTGCATTGAATCTGTATAATACTCTTCATAAGGCCATTTTAACAATATTAATTCTGCCTATCCAGGAACATAGGAGATTTTTCCATCTTCTAATGTCTTCTTCAATTTCTTTCTTTAGTGTTCTGTAGTTTTCATTTTAGAGATTTTTCACCTTTTTTTGTTAGATTGATTCCCAAATATATTATTATTTTTTGAGGCTATTTTGAATGGAGTAATTTTCCTAATTTCTCTTGCAGTGGATTCATTACTTATGTATAGACATGAATTCGATTTAAGGGTATTGATTTTATGTCCTCCTACTTCCCTGAATTAATTTATTGGTTCTAGAATTTTTCTGGTGGAATTTTTTTGGATCTTCTAAATATAGAATCATGTCATCAGCAAATAGTGATAGTTTGAGTTTTTCTTTATCCCTTTACTTTCTTTCATCTGTCTGAGGGCTCTGGCTAGAGTTTCAGTCCAGATGTGGTTGTGTGCACCCTTGTGTAAGGTGGGAATCACAGTGACTAGGAGACTGAGGAATGCAGGAAATTCACAAGTCAAGGCCCAACTCAGTAACTCAGTAAGCCCCTGAGGAACTTGGTGAGATCATGTCTCAAAATAAAATATAAAAAAGGTTCAATTCCAATGGTTAAAAAAAAATGCAGTCTAAAATCTTCAAAGAAAAAAGTGCCAAGGGCAGAATATTGGTAACACCACCAGGCACAGATTTCCTATTGTCCTCTCCCAACAACAATATGTAGCAACATACATGAAGTACAGCCAACAAATGAGACTCACCTAAGCCTTTGTCCCCACAGTTTTAGTGAGAGTCTTTCACATTTGTGTGGCTGTTGGCATGGCTGACCTCTAGACTCCAACCCCTCCAGAGGTCATGTTCATGCCTCATAACCAACATAGAGTATATTGTCAGAATAGACATGTTATGGTCCAAGGCCATCATTTAAACAGATACACTCTTATCAGAAAAATATTTGAAGGGTTGGAATTCATCTCAGGAGCCCAATATGGGTGGAATTCAACTTGGAACCCCAATAAGGGTCAAAATTTTCCTTGAAATGCACAGGTGTGGACAACCCTGATTCTTTGAGTTAATCCTTTATTGCACAGGTGAAATCAGATTGATATTTGTTGTTCGTGTAAGGTAAGCAGATAGCAGAGGTATGTCTAAATAATGAAAACAAATAGAAAATGGAGAGTAAGTATATCCAAGTAAAATCCCATCATTTGTGACAGCATCCATGGACCTGGAAGACTTCTTGTTAAATGAAATAAGCCAAGCACAGAAACACAAGTACCACATGCTCTCACTCATAATGAGGAATCTATACAAATTGAGAGCAGAATATTGGTTGCCAGAGACTTGGGAGAGTGGAAGAGTTGGAGAATGGTGACAGGTTGCTGAACTGGCACAGTGTTACAGTTAGATAGAAGTAAGTTCTGCTGTCATAGTGCAAAAAAGTTGAATAAAGAAAATAATGTGTGTATATTGCAAAATGGTCAGTACAGAGAATGTTGAGTGTCCTCAACATGAGTAAAAATTTAAGGTGACAGAAGTGCTAATTACTCTGATTTGACCATTAAAAAATGTACACGTGAATGAGAATGTCACCTTATACCTCTAAATATGTACAATTATGTGTCAATTTAAAAAAGCAAAGTAATGAGGACGAAGAAATCTGTGTAAGCTAACCATCAAGAATGAAGGTTGACTTTTAAACAAGACACCAATCTGTAAACATACCATACTTAAATCACTTTGTAGATGATTGTGATAATTATGCTTTTAGGATAACAAATGTTTTAATGACATCACAGAAAAAGAAATCAAAATTAGAAGAAAAATAAAAGGAAAAATGAATAATGAGATATGCTGATGTCTACTTTCATGGCAGATGATCAAAGATAAAAAGATCAATATTGTATAGTGGTTTATTTCTAATAAATCTAGTAATAGAACTTTAAGAATATAGCTCAATTTGTAAATGTTAGCATCAGCCATAGTAATCTTAAAATAGAAATATCCCAATTTCAAATCACCAGCAGAAGAAAAACAAAAATTCATTCACTTTCATTTGCAAACTGTGACGTTAATGAAAGATACAATACAAGATAAAAAGTGGACTGGAGATATAACTCAGTTGGTAGAGTGCTTGCCTCACAAGCACAAGGCCCTGGGTTCAATCCCCAGCAGCGCAAAAAAACAAAAAACAAAAAAGATAAAAAGCAAAGAAAGTAGTTAAAAGAAAAAGGCTAATATTACATAAAGCTAAGGCCGAAAATCTTAATAAGTATAAAAAAGTGATAGGTATAATCTTAGGGAAAATAGAACGACCAAAACAAAATTGCTAAAATTTGATTATGGATGAATTTTTAAATTAAAAGAAGCCTATAAAAAAAAAGTCATGATTTGAGAAAAGGAAGTATTTAAAAGGGATTATTTATAGAATGAACATTTTCAGAAAAATATGTGTGGAAAGGCACAGTAAATCTTGAAATAAAAACTAATAATGAAAAAAGCATTTAGAGTTTACTTTCAAAGAAATCAATTTTGTGTGATAAATATTTTAGTATGTTGGTCTTTGTGGAAGTGTTTGTTATATTTCGTGTTTCCAGAATATAATCAATAAATATTCTTGAGTAAAGATATGTGCTGAATCAAATTACTAAAGCTGTTTATAAAAGAAATTTAATTGATATTTGATGCAAATTTTCTAGTGCCTTTTAATTTCTTTTGACTGAAGGTCTCCACCCCAGCACATAGAAATCACTTGAGATGTTATTTCTTTGAAAACCCATTTACAATTTCCGATCTATTGGCCCATCCCTGAGTCTGAAGTTCATTCACGTCTTCACAGTGCAATGCACTTTGATACATCATATATAATGGAGTGTAATTTTTCATTCTTCTGGTTACACATGATGTAGAATCCTACTGGTCCCTATAGTTATATATGTACATTGGTAATAATGTCTGATTCATTCTTTTGCCCTTCCTATCCCCCCTTCCCTTCCTTCAGTCTCCTCTGGCTAATCTAAAGTATCTCTATTCTTCCCTAGTCACCACTCCACATTGTGATTTAGCATTGTTTTTTGGGGATTGACTTATTTTGATTAGTATGATATTCTCCATTTCCATCCATTTACCAGCAAATGCCATAATTTCATTATTCTTTGAAGATGAGTAATAGTCCTTCATATACTCCATATATGTAATATGGACTATTACTCAGCTTCAAAGAATATATACTATATACCTATATACCTATATACTTGTGATTGTCCCCATTATCTCCACTCTTCAAAAATCAGCTCATTTGTGTCCTACTCATTTGTAATTAGGCTCTCTTACCATATTTCCCCCAATATATGTCTCCTATATCTTTATATGTAGCATAGAGGTCTTAGGAGCCTAGCACACTTGCCTACTACAGATGTCCCATAAGTGTTCCTTGAATGGAAGCAAATTAAAGTTAGATTAATATGAATTTTTCTACAGGTACATTTCCAACTGGAAATAAATTATTTAGCATCCATCATACACTCAAAGAGCAACATGTCTCTACCTTCAAGTTTTGGGGATTTAATCATTATACCTCTAAATATTTCCAAAGTTATCTATGAAGTGCTCTTCAGCTCCATCATTTATTGCCAACTCAAGTGGGTTTATCAGGAGACTAGTGAATGCTTAAATCTGTTATTTTCCCATGATAGTCTGACAACTTAGTGATTTAATGTAGTCTTTCCTCTAGACTGTAATTTCTTAGTTTCCAAAATATTAAAGAAATTAACCTTGGTTATAATCCTATCATTTGAGGCCGCTAGCAATTTGTTACTTGCATTGTTTGAGTTTGGGTGCTAGTCTAATAGAGGGATTTATTTTTCTCACTTAATGAAGTCTGTTTTATTTTACATGATTTCTCAAGGACATAATTTTAACTCATGGGATTGCAAGGCAATTTGCTTTTCTATGAGTAATTTCTAAATTGCTTTTAAAATTTATTATGTGCAGGGGGAGATGATTTGAAAACTTTATAATAAATTTAATACATGCCAAAAGTGTACTCTTGTGAGAGCAAAAATGTCTGTTTTGTAGCTGTGGTGTCGGTTCATTTTGAATCTTCATAAATCCATAGACATAGTATCAACTTCTATTATAACAACAAAAAATAAGGATAGAAATCCTAAAATATTAGGATATTAAACATTAAGACAGTATCTAGAAAAAAGTAACCATATAAATAAGTGGAAAGTAGAATGTCCTTTTAAAGCATTGCTATTATTATTTACAGCCAGATTAAGACATTGGGTCACGATGCTTCAAATCATCTGGTCAACAGACAGGATAGTAGGACTAGATCTTACCATGAATTTTCTTTCCTATAGTTATGCAGAAAATGTGGGACCCTCTAACAAACACCACAGGTCTAAGAATCAGTGTACCATCATTTCTTTTTCCTTTTTTTTTTTTTTTTTCAGTGCTGGGGATTGAACCCAGGGCCTTATGCTTGTGAGGCAAGCACTACCAACTGAGCTACATCCCCAGCCCCAGGAAACCATCATTTCATACCAATGTACGGTAACTACACAATCTGCATCATTTGTCAATATGTGGTGAGTTGATATTTGTGGTGGCAATTGTGCTGTGCCTTAGAGGTAGTCCACAGGAGGACAAGAAGAGAATAGATCCCAGAACAATATAGGTAAAGATCTCGGGATGTCAGAGTTTGTTCTTGATTACATCATTTGGTAAACAAATGACTTTCATTCCTATAGGATATTGTCCCTGCTGAAGAAGCATCACCCACCTGTCTGGTTGTTACCCAGAGTGGAAGTACAATATTTCTGTTCACAACACAGTATTTATTGAAAGAGACACAGCTAACAATGCTTGAGAAACAGATTGTTCCACACATGCCAAACATTTGTTGCTACCTCATTAGGCTGATATCTCACTGCTAAAGGCCAGCTAAATATCATCTAAGGCCATGCATTTTGAAAATTTAGATTTTACATTTTGTTTCAGACTCGTTTAAACCAACTGTATTTAACAAACTCCCAAAACAAATACCCATATTCTTGTTAGAATTTGAACTTTACCAAAAGATTCTTATGAAAACAAAAAAATTAGAAGAATAATTACAGTGTTTATTTGTTTATGCTTGATAAAACATCTACAATAGGTTTTTGTTAAAAAAAATTAATGGTCAGCTTATACTGACATCTTTATGTGTAAAAAAGGTTTTTTGAATCATAATCCTTTCTCTTTTTATTGTTTAATTTTTAATTTTTAATTTTTACACACTGCATTCTGATACATTGTAAACAAATGGGTACAACTTTTCATTTATATGGCTGGATAAAATGTATTTTTAAAATTTATTTTTTTTAAATGTTCACAGACTTCATTTTGATTCATTATACACAAATGGGGTAAAACTTTTCACTTCTATGGTTGTGCATGATGTAGATTCATACCACTCATGTAATCATACATGTACATAGGGTAATTATGCCTGTCTCATTCTACCATTTTCACACCCCCTTCCCCTCACCCTATCATTTCCCTCTTTGTAATCTAAAGATCCTCCACTCTTCTCTCACCCCCACCCCTCAACCCGATTATATGTCATCATCCACTTATCAGGGAAAACATTAGGCCTTGGGTTTGGGGGATTGGCTTATTTCACTTAGCATGATATTCTCTAATTCCATCCATTGTCTGCAAGTGCCATAATATTATTCTTCTTTATCTCTGAGTAGTATTCCATTGTGTAGATATACCACAGCTTCTTTTCATTCATCAGTTGAAGGGCATCTAGGTTTGTTCCACAGTCTACCTATTTTGAATTGTGCTGCGATGTACTATTTTTAAGGTCAGGTACACTAGGAAGTGAGTGAATGACCTATCTCCACAACCTCCCAAAGAAGAAATCGAAAGAACCCAAGGGGTCAATTTTATATTCTTTTTCTCCTCTATTTCTGCGTGTTCTATATTGATTTGAGGAGGTGTTAAATGAAGAAAAATGAGATATTAACATTAATTCCACTGGCTCAGGAGGCTGAGGCAGGAGGATTGCAAGTTCAAACTCAGCCTCAGCAAAAATGAGGTGCCAAGCAACTCAGTGAGATCCTGTCTGAATAAAATACAAAATAGAACTGGGGATGTGGCTCAGTGCTCAAATGCCCTGCATTCATTCCCTGGTATCCCCCCCTAAAAACTGAAATATGAACAAACACATATGTCAATCATGCAATTTTAACAATGAGTCAATGATACACTTTAAAATACATATATGCATAATTATTTATCCTCTAGAAAACAGAGAAGTCACTGGAAAGCATTTTGAAACTACATTATTGAAATTCCCTATAATTGAATATCCAGTCACAGATTGGACAATTTAAATGTTCAAAGATTACAACATACACAACTTTGATATACTATATACTTATACATAATAAAAATAATCAGATATTAATTTGTACATGTACGCCCTTAATCAAGTAGGATCTGTAATATAATTGTATATGACAAATATATTTCTCTTACTCTCATGAACCTGAGGAACTAAGTCTTCGAAAAGCATTCAACTCAACCCTCTTCCCTAAGAAAAGGATCATAGTTAATATCTGCTAGAGTAATGAAAAAACAATTACAGTTCAACAAGTGTTGCTGTCTGTGTAGTACCTGTTGTTTGGTGGTACCAAAAATTGGTCAACTTTAAGCACTTATAATGTATAAGGGAATACTACATGTTTGATGTATATTATTGCATTACATCTTTACCATGCAGATTCCTTCCTGGCCAAAGAGACGCTTCAACTTGTCCAGGGAAGCACATGTCTAGTCTGTTAACCAGGCTGGATCATTTGAGATATCAGCTCTAACTCTCTGAGCTCTATTTTCTTATATGTTCTTGCACAACTTCCCAAAGAACTTTTGACTCACCAACAATGTGGAATACAGAGAAAAAATATCCAGTAGCTAATTGCTGGCATTCTGTCATAAGGAAACAAAAAACAAACACATAAAAATCATTTATCTTGAAACAGGATGGAATCTATTCTGCATCAAAGCAGGAAGCAGGTTTGTTTTTATTTTTCTTCCTCTACTAAACCACATGGCTTAACATATTGTAGGCATTAATGCATATGCATGTGATAAGTGATTAATTAGGTATCATTACATATATGAGAGAAAGACAGGAGGAGGTGGAAGGGAAAGAGGAAGCAAAATGGAAATAACACAAAATAACTGCAGGGATTATTTGTAAGTTGCTGAAAGATAAGCCAACTGAATTCAAGGAGTTAGTTCTTTTATTTACTTAACTTATTGTGCATCTACACTATCTAATGCTATCTTAGGAAGGATAAATTCAACACCAAACTATGTATATATTTTATTTTATATGCATATATATATTTTAAAGGTTTAATATATATTATAATATATATATTATGTATTTTATTTAATTTATATAAATACAAATATATATATATATGTGTATATATATATATATTTTTTTTTTAAAGGTTTCTTTCCTCACAGACTTTGGAAGCCTGGAGAAGGAGAGAGAAAATCAAGAACAATCACTATTAAATGTGATAAATGATAGGAAAGGGGAAGTGTGTGGAATTCCTAAAGGACATGAAACAAAAGAAAGTGAACTCCTTCTTACAGGGAGCAATGAACCCTTCCAGAAGAGGTAACACTGAAGTTCACACCTAAGGTTGAGAGGAGGAAAGTTCAGGCAAGAATGGAACAGGGAAGAGCTGAAGAATTATCAGAATGCCTCAGAGTCCTTAGGAATAACTCAAATGTTTTATTGTCCTGAATATAACATTATTTAGTTCTAAAATGCTTGTAATATTCAAAGGAATTGAGAAAAACATCATTTATGATTGTGTGACTGTTCAGCCAGTTACCTGGCCCTCCCACCCTGTCCTCCATCCCCACCCCCACCCCACAGCCAGGGGTTAGAGTGATTCTAACCTGTTTTCCTGCTGCCTGAACTTCCTCTGTGACCCGCTGTACAAAGCCCGTTTTACTATAGAAGTCACAGGTAGGAAAATTCTGCCTCCAGCTGTGAGATGGACTGATGTTAAGATACACACATAATTTGTCTGTGGGCCACAGTGGTTATTATTTTCAAACCATATGAAGAAAGTCTTAAAGAAAATTGTGAAAAAATCTTTTTATAACAATTTCAAAATAATAATTCGTTCAATATAACAAAATATATGGAAATGTGTATGTAATATTAAAAAACTGGTATGTGATTAGCCATGTTAAAATTATTCAAAATATTTTTCTATTAAATAATAGATTGTCTCCATCATTACCAGAACTCTAAAATTCAACATTCTCCACAGGTATTTTCTGATTTTAGATACTGTGCCAATGGTCTGTCCTTGGTTTTCTCATAGTACTTACACTACAGGTTTTCTTTCTACGCTTTTACCTCTTGTTACATTGGACACTCATATTTGAAAAATGATTCTGTTCAGCACAACTCTTTATCTACTATGGTGTTTAGACGAAGCCTATTAGTTACATGATTTAATCTTTGTTGTGTTTGACAATTAGAAACTAGAATAATCTGATCACTTCAAAATAGCTGTCAACACTATGTGCTGAGGAAAAAGTTAAAACTATTAAACAAAGGATAGATCCTATGTATACGTCTGCTACTTACATAAATAACCTCAAAAGAAGAGAAAAGAGGCAGTGCACCTAACTGGAATCAAGCTCCTCCCTTCTGCTGTCCTATGTCTCAAACTGGGGTGGCTGACTGCCTTTCTTCCAAATCACATGCCTAAATTCCATGAACCCCAATTCTGAGGAATTCACTTCAGGAAGTCTTAATCTCAGATCCTTCCTATTTCTAAAATTTTGCCCTAATTAATTTCCTGATATAATATAGGGAAATGGAAATTCAAATATGGGCTCTTCAGTTGTCAGAAATCAAGTAGCAGGTAATTTTAAAAAGCTGCTAAACAAAATCTTCATAGCAGAGAGCTCAGTGTGCTTCCATATTTCCCAGGGGCTTCTCCCTTGAGATAGTTATAGAGCAAATTGCCCCTTGTTTGTTTTATATCCAGTTAGGTGCTTCTGTAATCCTTTCTTTTCTGGGGAGGGAGGACTTGGAATTAATTTCAAGTGCATGCCTGCTACCTGACAGTGACCAGGGAAGCCAAGGCACCTCTGATTTGCCTGGGGCTGTCCACCTATCCAGTCTTCAGGAAGACTTCCACCAGGTCCTGCACTCTCTAATTAGGGAAATGATTCTCAAGGCTTCATGACATCTGGGGGAAAAATTATTTAAAAAATTTATATATATATATATATACATATATATATATATATAATCATGATAATAATTCCTAATAAAATATTGTTTCAAATCACAGTCAGATAGAAATCTTACTTGAAAGACAAGTTCAACCTATAGGCAGTACCAGAAACTAAAGTCCATCCTAGAACTTCTCCCTTCCAAAATAACAAATATATAATTTGAGAAGAAGTAATGAAAAAGTATCAACTGTGTCCAACTCAATAGGAACTATAGTTATTTTTTGTTTTCCTTTTATGCCTTAGGTAAATCCTCATGAAAAGTCATCAAAATAAATTAAAACAAGCAATAACAGTTTGTTTGTTTTTTTTTCAAGGAAAGTGTTTGGCTCCTCTCAGATAAAAACGAAAAGTTTTCATTTGAACAGTTGTGAACAGTATAATCCATGTGCATATAAACAGAAATGAAGAAACAGATAACCATTTTTCCCCAGTCATAATGTTCCCTTAGAAGAATAAATACATTTGTAAAAACTCAGTAAACATGTAATACAGATAAAATTACCCAGAACAAATTTCTATGTAGTCTGTCAACCCAATTAGTATACATGCAACTTAGCATAATGAGATATTCTATGAGAACTTTACTGAGACTTAAATGAAATTTAGAAGGTCTAATTTTCCAGTTTCCTGAAATACTTTGGCTTGTTACACTTTATTATATACACCATTCTTCTAAAATTAATATTTTCCTTAAGATGTTGAGGGACATTAGGGGCAAATTTTATTTACTTATTTCATTACTATCTATATACATAGACAAATTCCTTAAATCAAATGGAGGAAACAACAAAAACTCTAACTAAAAACAATGTCATATTTCAGACTTTATAATGAAATTAACTGGGCAAGATTTATTTATTGCAAAAAATTGTCTGAGGTGAAAATGGAATAACATTGATGGTTAGATATGCCTCAACAAAACCAGTCTAAAATCATTGCTAATGTGTGAAACATTGTTCTTTCTTCTGTAACTTTCTTATAACATTGGCTGCAAGGGCATTGATTAAATAATAAAAATAACTCCAATATTGCCATATTTTTGTTGTTATCTATAAGACAAATGGAAAACTTGGTGGTAGAAACTTTGCCTATCATGGGCAAAACTGTGGGTGTGCTCCCCAGCAACCAAAAACAAAAGCAAATAAACAAGCAGAATAAACTATGGTGTTGTTACATGAGGAAAATAATACTAGTCTTTTAGTGTTTGTCATAAAACAAACTTATGTCAACATTATGTGAGTGATATTCATGTGAATGATATTCATGGAGCTATAATGATGTTAATTTCTTAAGCAGACTCTCCATTGGGAATATTCTTCAATATTTTAAAAAATATTTTTCCAATTTTTGCCTTGGTTCCATTAAGTTCATCAAATTAAATGCAAAAAATAAAAAATCACAAAGAATTTAATTTATGTCTCTAAAAAATCACACTGATCTTAGAAACTGTGACATTGCATCTGATTATTCCAATTTAAAATGCCTGAATGAGCATACCATGCAAAATTTGTAGTGATGTAAGTTTATTATTGGAAATACTTAAAAATGTCT
>JAJEJO010052114.1:49550-111611 GCA_020662805.1 Glaucomys volans | reverse complement strand
TGTGTGTGTGTGTGTGTGTGTGTGTGTGTGTGGTACTGGGTATTGAACCCAGGGAATTATACCACTGAGCCATATCACCAGATGGCCAGACAGAGTCTCTCTAAGTTGCAGAGATTAGCCCCAAATTTGCAATCCTCCAGTCATGGTCTATGGAGTTGCTGGAAATATATGTATGCAATACCATGCCTGACTACTTTTTTCAAGTTAAATATACAAAATTTTAAAAAATCATCTTCACATAAATTGAGTCAATATAAAATTTTATATAATGCTAGGTGTGCAGCAGGTCCTTGGGGATGGGGAAGCTCCCCTTCAGCAGGATGAATAAGAGAAGAGCAGTGATCTCAGGACTTCTGAGACTTCTCTATGAGGCTGAACTGTAGTCAGAGCAGAAAGCAGACTTGGACTTAGTGCGAGAGAGGCAGCACACTTCCTTCCATGTTCAGAGAGAGCTGAGTTAGGGAGCTGTCTTCAGGTGGCTTCACTATCTAGGTGTACTGCATGGAAGATCAGAAACTTCAGTATCTTTTAAATATACAAGACCTAACATCTACATTTATTCACTAGGTCAGAGCATGTCCACCCCACATCAGTCAGGGTCCAGAAGAGAGGCTGTGATACAACCTTCTGACATCTCTGGGTCACAGGAGACACAGTCAGCTAGTTGACTGGACAGTCTACTGTGTAGAGAGAAGCAGAGAAGCTTCATAAATAGAACTGGCAGCCTGAGTTTAATGACCAGAGTGAGTTCAGCTGTATATGAACTCAGAAGGGGACTGGAGCTAGGGGTGCTGTTGCCATATTTGGTGGAAGGCATGGAGTCCACAGCCACCACCCCAGAACAGATTCTTGTGGTCTCAACTCCTTCTCCCAGGCCTAGAGGCATTGGGAGGATCCATCACTGCTGTGCAGTGATCCTGCTCTTTGCTCTTCGTTCTTTTTGTTTTGTTTTGTTTCTGTTTTACACAGGGAGTGGAAACCTATCCAAAGATTTAGTATGGGTCCAGAAAAGAGGCTGTGTCACAGATCCATTGACATCTCTAGGGTTTGGGATTGCATTCTGCCATTCTGCTAGTCAGCAAAGCACTCTTTACTTTTGATATTTGGTCGTCCAGGTAACAGACCTACAGTGGAGTTTCTCAGAGTTACTTTGACCATGCCAGAGCTGGGCAGTGTGAGGTCTGTGTAGATAGGCTTACAGCCATGAGTTATGTGCATTTTCTTGAAGAAGACTGTTAATCTATATGTGGGAAAAATAATTTACACAGTGTCTCACAAAGCTGTTTAATTTAGTCACAGCCTTCATGCCTAGAGACATTCAGAGGACATACTGCCTGAGACTTGAACATTTACTGCACTTCCAATACCTGAAGGATTCCAGAACTGAAAGCCCTTAAAAGAAATCTCCCCATCTTAAACATCTGGACAAGGAGGAATTTATAGTTATTTTACACTAATTTTTTTTTTTGCTTTTATTGTTTCCTGAGTGGGTTTACTTTGATTGCCCCCATTGTTCGCAGAGTTTTGGACAGTTTAATATATTTTTCTTAATTAATAGCATATATATTCTATCTTACAGTCTATCTTTTTTCTTCTTTTCATTATTCTGCTTCTCCTTCTATTTTGCCTCTCTTTGTCTTCCTGTTTAGGCTCTGTTTCCTCCTCCTCTTTCTTATCATTCTCTTCTTTCCATTTTTATATTCTGTGAATATAAAACTAATTTTGCATTCTTTATTTTCAAATTTTAATCCTATTTTTATTATTTCCTCTTTTTTTGAATAGTGTAGCTGTAAAGAATGCTTTTATTTTATTTATTTACTTACTTTGTGTTGGGTATTTAACCCAGGCAGGGGCATTTTACCACTCAGACTCATTTCAAGTCTTTAGGGTTTTTTTGTTTGTTTGTTTTTGTTTTTTGTTTTGAGATAAGTTCTCACTAAGTTGCCAATAAGTTCCCAACCAAGTGAGAACATTTTTTACTAAGTCTTTGTTATATATTAGTATTAGGTTTGCTTTCAAGTTGTCATTGTCATTTGTGATTATTCTCTCCCTTCCAAGCAGTGATTGATAGGGATTGGACATAGCACTTTCAATGTGTTCAGTGGGTACTTCAATGCTGAGATATATCCCTCTATTGGAACATGCCATAAAGAGAAAAGAACTCATTGAAAAGAGTAACTGGAAGTTATAATTGATGTCACCAGATGCACTAATCTCAAGGTAGAGACCCATAAGACCTGAAAAGACATAGTAATAAAACAACTTTAAAATTTCATAACTCCCCATCAAATGAATCCATAGATACTGAAGTAGAAGAAATGCCATAACACACACACACAAAAACCTGATTGCTACGATGATCAATGGCTTAAAAGGATATCCAAGGAAGAACTAAAGAGTAAAATACAGCATATGAAAAAATATTTTAGTGAAGAGATGGAGATCCTGAAAAAGGAACAAACAAACAAAAATCTTGGAAATGAAAATAACAACTAAAAGATTCAGGGGAGAGTCTTACTAATAAACTAAATCAAGCAGAAGAAAATGTGGCAAGATTTAAAGTTAAGGTGGATGAATTAGAACTTCTAGATGGCAATAAAGAAAAAATAAACTATGAACAGAATAAACAGAAAATCTGGAACAACATTAAAAGACCAAATTTAAGACTCTCAGTTCATAAGGAAGGACTGGAAATTCAGGATAATAACATAGGAAATTTATTCAGTGAAATAATAGAAATTTTTTTCTAAATTGGTAGTAAAATGGACACACATGTACTAGAGGCATTTAGAATTGCAAGTAGACATGATCAGAAAATTACTTCTTCATGAAATATTATAATTAAAATGCCAAGAATTCAGAACAAAGAGAGGACTTTGAAAGCCACAAGAGAAATTCACCAAGACACATAAAACATTTCAATGAATAAGAGTAATAGCAGATTTCTCAGCAGAAAGTCTACAGGTCAGAAAGGCATGCAGTTATACTTTTCAAATATATGTAGTGAAAAGGAGATATATATATATATTCACATATTATCTCGTATATATATCATGATATGTGTGTGTGTATGTGTGAACATATATTCCTGAGAGAAAAAAATATATATATACACAAATTCTCTCAGGAATATATATTTCAATATATAACAATTTAAATATTCATGCCCTGAACAAGTTTTCCCATTTATGGAAAGCAAATACAACTCAACATTTGGAGACAGAAAGGCTGTAGTACAGTAACACTCAGTTTGTTTAGTACCCAGTTGTTCCTGTCTTGGTTGCTATAATACATTAATCATCACTATTTAGTTGTATCATCCTGCATATGATTTCTTATTCCCCTGAAGATTTTCCTGGAGGTTCTGCTATAAGCTGTAGGGTGAATGTGTGTTTTTGACAAAAAAGAATATTCTTTAAGTATCAGGGAATATACCAGATATATTGATTTTTAAACAATGGGCAATTGGCAACAAAATTGCTTTAGTTAATAATCCTAGAATTAGTTTAAGTCCAGAAACAGATGACTTGTAAGCAGACATATAAACAAAGATCCAATGTAACCAAATTAATTACATAGGACTGAACAGATTAATGATGGATACTTGTATATTTGAAAAATATAATTTGGTCTATCATCATGCTCTATTTTCTGATGATACATGGAATAAATTTGGGGATTTGGGGGATGCTGATATTTCTAAAGAAAAAAAAATCATCACAAGGTGTCAGTAAAACACAATGAACTTTATTTGGATGACAATTTGACAAGTTTTCATGGGTATGGGTGCCTCATATTTACAGTGAGATCTTCCAGAGTCAAAGGCATGGGGCCATCATCCAGAGAGGACAGATGAAAAGGAACTCCCAAAGAAGAGGTGGATTAAAGAAGGGGCGTGCATATCTAAGTGATGTGTTCAGTAGCAAAATGTGTAGTGTTTGGGTAACAAAGCCAAGGGCCATGTTGGCTAAGGATCTTCTAAAGCCTCAGAGTTCACCTGATCTGTTACTAACAGATGTGCCTATTGAATCTATATTTAAAACAATTGAATGTGTTTAAATATTAGTTTGGTGCTAGTGGATTTTTGAGCTAGCAGCCCTAACTTTCTGTCAAGAAATAACAGAGCAACAACACAGAGGTCATCTTCAGACGAATTTCATATTGTGCAAGTATGAAAGGAATGCATGCTAAATCTCTCCTGACTTTAACTTAGAAACACTTTTTTACTAAAATAAAATGTTGTTTATGGTGTCAGATTTTTAGTGATTCTCATTATTTCTGGTTAGAAAAAAATCATCTGACTGGGTCTTTGTATTTTTCCTGGGAAGTTACTTGAGTAGGTTAGGAGGCTCTATTTTGACCAGGGAATAATTGTTGGAAAGAATTCTGCAATCATGGTCTACCCTGAAAATCCATACTGAATATAAAGTTCAGTATGTTATGATAAGCTGACTGTTGATTAGCAAGTATTTTACTCAATGTGAGTCAATGCCTACAGAGACTTACTAGGACATTTTCCCAGTGTCTAAGTGTCTAGATTTCTGTAAATCCAGAATTTCTAAACATGAATACATGCTGGTAGTGCAGAGGACTTCAAAATATTGTGAAAGATCAAAAGGAAATTAATTCCCTTTAATTATATATAGGTGATTGGACTCTGGAGAAGAGATATTCTTGAGTCTGGTTTCATCATCTGGATATAGAAGAGCCAATTAACAGGATATTTTAAATGTTTAATCAGATTTCTTACAAAAAATTCCAGAAAGTTTCCAGAAATATTTTCATCTTAGTTTGTTCAATAAGTTAAAGTCAACAAAGTTTCTATTCATCAATTTATCACTTATTGATAGACCTAGATAGCTGGCAAAATATTATTAGTGACTATGAAGTAATTTTGGAAAAGACTAGGATGTCACTGAAACTGAATAAAGAAGTTCTTCTTTACCATTGTAGATGTGGGCCACCCAATCTACTGATGGCCTGAATAGAAGAAAAATGTGGAGGAAGACAAAAATGACTCTCCCTCCCCAACACACCCCAAGCTGAAACATCCATCTTCTGTCCTCAGGCATCGAGCTTCTGGTTTCTGAGTCTTTGGACTCCGATCAGGGCTTAGAACTTTCACATTCCATTGCTTGTCCTCAGTTCTTTAGTCTTGCATTAAATAACACCACTAGGTTTCCTGGTTCTCTAACTTGCAAATGACCAACTGTGGGATTTCTTGACCTCAATGATCATGTGTTCATTTTATTATAGTAATTACCAATGTACATATTTATGTCTACATATAATTTATACATATGTAATTGTATATTTAATAATGAGTGCAAACATTTATTTGTTTTATTTCATCTCTGGAGGGCACTAATTAGTACAGTGCACATAATAAAGAAGTCCACTTGGAGATTACATATGGTCACAAAAGAGGAAGAGGGGTTATGTTGAAATTGCCATAATATTGAAATAAAAAAATTAAATATAAAGAAAAACATTTAGTAATAATGTAAAATAAAACCAACCTATTAATTATTTATAAATTAGTTGTGGTTGATGTATTTTCTTTTATTGAACAGATATTATTAAAGGAAAGAATCATATTTAAAATATTAGTCCTGTTCAGGTGGGTAGGTGGGTCCATATCTATCGTGGGTGTGTGTATGTGTGGGTGTGTGTGTGTCTATGTATTCCTGGGAAACTCTTTAATAAGTCAGATCTATGATTACTTAATTTTTCAGGAGGTGATATGTATGTTTGATTTTGCTGTTTACTATTCAATTGGAGCACACCCACTGTTAAGTAATATACAAACTTACAAAGTTTTATTGAGTAGTACTCAGATGGTTACAATTTCATTCTTCTTTACTTTTCTTTATTATAAACTTTGTTTTGCCATCATTGACAGATTGTGTGTAATTCTATAACATTTTCTTTTTATTCTTAAAATGGAGCTTCATTGAGATATAATTCCCATAGGTAAAATTTACCTATTGTGAGTGCACAATTCAATGCCTTCTGGTCTACTCACAGATTTGTGTAAATATTGCAAATAATTTTAGAACATTGTCATCAATATTCCTCCCAAGAAAATCTCATGCCCATCAATGTTATCTCTCCTCTATTCTCTCTCACACATCCTTGTCCCCCTACCATATGTGAACATTAGTCTACTTTCTGCCTCCTTAGATTGAGTATATTATATATATATGGCAATATACGTGTATATATTTACACATATATATCATATTATTTGAGTAATTTCTTTTCTTTCTATTGCTACATTTAATATAACTTTATTGTTAGACTATTATTACTGAGTTGAATAAATGTTTATATGGGTTCACACTGTTATTCCTAAAACCAGGGTACTAATTTCATAATATTAAGGAAAGTTTTTATTGTCGTTGGGTTTTTTTATGTTTTAAAGAATATAATTACAGGCATAATACAAAAGAAAGCTTAGATTGAAAAGTACTTACAAAATCAAAAGCAACACACATATACCATTTTTAGAGATATATGAAATCTTCAATAATAATCTATTCTTAACAGAAAAATAGCATTTTAAGATGTTAGTTTATAGCAAAATAATTCACATTCAGAAATCTGAGCTACGGTTTTGTATGACTTGTGAAACAAAGAGGAATGTCAAGTTCTACACTTAAGTAAACTTTTAGTTTTTCCATTTTGTTTCTAAGAAACATCAAAAAGGCATTTGGCATTATTTGTATTTTTGCAGTTGTTTTCATTAATTCATCTCAAACGGTGAAATTTGTTGATTTTCCCATGACCATTGCATGAAATCAATTGTCTGACTGCTTTGTATATGGATTCCTTACCCCCAAAATATTTTAAAGATGTGTTGTGGAAAAAAAAAATTCTTCTTTTTGCATATAAAACCCATGATGAAATTTTTTTTCATGAAAACTACTAATAGCTATGAATTTTGTAACTCTATTTGAATAAAAAGTTATGAAACTTTTGCTTAAGTGTCAGAATTGCAGTAAAGTTCACTCTAACATGTGATTGTTCATTTTTTGTTTATGAGTCATAAAGCTTGAATATCATTGCACTGGGTTCTCAAAATCCTTCATTCCCTTTAAGTTACAGTGCCTTGTTTCAATATCCTTAAATATCTGATTTAACATTAATATTACCCCTCTACAAGTGACATTAAAACTAAGAGCAAGTGTTGTCACATCACTGACTTCTGTCCCCTGACCTGGATTAATTTGTTGTTCCATATATTAATGTTTAGTTTGCTTGGTTATTACTTAGGTCTATAAACAGATTCTTATTTGTGTAAATACATGGCCTGACTCCAAAAAGAGTATTAATATAAGTTAAATTATTTGTACAATTTCTTCATAATTTAAGTGGAAGCATATCAATGATTATTTCATATTTCCACATGTGTTTTGAAGAATGTGCTTTAAGATAATTATGATTCTTGCTACAAAACTTTCTAACAATACTTCTTATTAAGTTGTAAATTAGACATGTTTGCATGAGGCAAGTGTTTTGAAGTTACAGAACTTGTTTATTAAAAATATATTTTTCTGCTACTCAGTTAAATGTGTTAATGAAAAGACAAAGTGAGACACTGGAAATTGGTTGAACTAGCCTAATAAATGCTTATTAATTTTCTTAGCAATTATATCAGGCTCTAAATTATATCATTTTTATTTCTAAAAAGAATAAATAGTCTGGGGAAATATTCTTAAACTTTATTCAAGATTCTGTTCCTCTTAATTGCATCTGTAGATTCCAATGCTGTTAGACTAAGTGTTTAGTCTTCTTCTCTGGGGAAATGAAACAGGTGCTTAAAGTAAATTCCTTCAACTATTTAAAGTGTTCTGCTGGCCTCAAAATGTGTTTGTATTTAAAGACTTTCTAATAAATTTTCAGAATAAAACATTAAAATTAAAAAAGAAATTAAAAAATAAAATAATTATTTCTGGCTACTTAATATCTGGAGATTTAGTGATCCTAGAATATTATGTTTCTCCCAACATTTTCATTACATTTACATTTGTTGTTGCAAAGAAAAATAGCATTTCTGGGGGGCTGGGTTTATAGCTCAGTGGTAGAGTGCTGCCTTGCACGTATGAGGCACTGGGTTCAATCCTCAGCACCAAATAAAAATATATAAAAAAAAGGCATTGTGCCCATATTCAATTAAAAATTTTAAAAATATATTTAAAAAGAAAGATAATTTTTCTAAAGTATACTGTTCTCAATTTTTAAAAAATGTATTGTAATATCGCTTGTTGAAAACTGACAAGTTAGTTGCCAAATTTCTGGACATCATTATAAATGTATTAAAGTAAATGCAATGTGTGCAAGTGACAGTCTATTTTTACTATTCTCCAATTCCATATTTGCAAATTCTTATTCTTCAAAATTTATTTGGAATCACCAGATCAAAGTTTGGGGTGTTGGAAGGGCCATTCATGTGCAGACATGCTTACAGTGATGAAAAATTTGGGTCACAACAGGCAAATGCACCTTCCCAGTTGAGAAAGTCATGCTTTGTTTTTGTTTCAAATCTCAAACTGCAAACAGAAGTCTTTTCCATTATTGGATTAATGCCATGTTGTTTGCTTTGTTTTAGTTTTAGTTCTTTGCTTTTTAGATCAATGATTTTGGTAGTAATTTCACTGTGAAGTGGCCAAACAAAAATAGTTCGTGTTACCTAATGTTCCTAAGTACAATGTGACTGTGGTATCCCTTACAGAAGAAATACGCATGTTAGGTAAGCTTACTAGGGACATGAGTTACAGTGTTATTGACTTGAGAACAACATTAATGTGCCACCAATTTATATTAATTGAGGTGTTTTAGAACCACACATAAAAGTAAAGTTATATATTGCCTGACTAACAAAATGTTACAACCCCAAATTGTTATTTTCCATAGAAGTAGTGACTCAGTATCTAACAAGTTCAGCATTTGCAGCAAATTTATAGGATACGATTGTCATAAATATTGGGATCCATTATATAGATACATGCATGCTCAAATGTATGTATACACATATATACATATATAATTAAGTAGCTATTAATTTTTTGACCTCTTTATTATTTTAAAATGCACTTTTTAGGCATAGACTTTTAAAATTAAACTTTCTTTTAAATCTAGGGAATTGTACAAATTAAAAAAAATCAAACTTTAAATAGCAAGTTTCACATAAAAGTTGCAACAATATTGAAATAATATTTTCACTAAAGTCCATTGCAATCATTATTTAAATTTGTGCTAAAATCAATGTGCAAAGAATCTGTATTCTACCATTTGATCTAAAAATCATGGAAAAAATCACATAAATGGTAATAATTCATATTTCACAAAGGAGTTATTGACTAACATTTTTTAGTTTTTTCTTTTTTTCATTAATTCCTTTTAGTTACATATTACAATAGAATTCATTTTCATGTGATTACAAAAGCATGGAGTATAATTTGTTCTAGTTCAGCCCCCAGTATTTCCCCTTTCCTTCCTCTCCTCCCCTTCCCTATCCTCTTCCCTCTTCTCCACTAATCTCTGTTACTTACTTATAGTATTTTAGAAATTAGTGTCTGGAGTTTTTCTTAATTGCCACATTCAAACATATCACATATCTTTTTATTCTTAATTACTGAGTAGTTGATGCATTTCTTACACCATTTAAATAGAGATCACGAAAGAAATACAATAGTGTGCAGAGGGATTTTGATCATTCACACATAGATGGGTTTAGCTTTCATATTTTACAACAAATTTTTATAACTGGTCCAAACATAAGAGCAACAGAAAATTTGTTTTAGATTTTTCTTTCAGGAAATGACTCAAGAGATAAATGCCGAAATTAGGAAATGTGAATGTGGTAGTAAATATAATCTTGACGACCTTTTCCCAGAACGTTACCAAGTAGTTGCCCCGATAGCAATAAAGGCACACAATGGCTTTGTAGATGCTTATGAGTCAACCACAGAACAAAAATGTACGTGGGGATAACTCAATGTTACTGTGTGACTCGTTTTTCATTCCTGGTCATCATTTTGCTAGTGCAGAATCTAAGACTAAGACTTGCTGATAGCATCACATCAATGTGTTTCTATAGGATTTTTTAACCTATAGAAACAACAAAATGACACAAACTGATATTTACTCAGGCAACTTTCTATGACATGCCCTGAGTTTCTGAGAGGATGATATGATCCTTAGAACCTCATTGGCATCTAACAGTGATTCTGATTCACAAAAAAAAGTGAAATAATTAAGTATTTGGAAACATAAATACAACTTAGAGTCTATGATGATATTATGGACGTTATTAACAAATTCTGTATTACAAAAATATGTGCTGTAAATGTCACAATTTGAGTTGCATCATTCATGGAGTATTTACTATGAACTCAGAACCTTTACATCTCATTAATTCTTACAAGTACTTTCCTAGATAGAGGCTTAAATTAAGCCACTTCAGAGTTGAAGAAAAAAGAAGTCAAGAAGATTAAGTAACTTAAAAGTTCATTAAATGAGTTGATTGTGAAACAACAATTTACAACTAGTTAATCTGACACTAAAAGTTACCTTTTCAGACTTTATTTTCATAGTAAAATGTTACAAATTTATAACACTAAAAAATTTAACATGAATTTACTATTTAACCATTTTAAGCATACAATTTGGTTTCAATAAGTCTATTTTCTTTGTTTAACTATCACTGCTTATGTCAATACCTTTTCACAAAAAACACATTATTTTACTGATACTGAAAATCCACAAAAAATTACTCTTTTGTGGGTATACAAAATACACTGAAATTCCAACTCCAACATGTCTTGAAAGATCTGTACAATAGACTAGAAGAGCAAGGACTGGAAAGTGTGGAATCATATAGTACTGCAAATGAATAGGGCATTTGATGATATTAAATGTAATAATTTTTAATTATTTTCACTTTTTTAATCATATGATAGTTCAGCAAAAACACCTAAAAGATTTACTTATGATCATAGTGATCCTTAACTCCATTCTTCATCTTACCCAAGAACTTGATTTTTCTGAATCATTCCATGCAAATTCAGTTGAATAGGTAGTTATTACCTTTATTAGAAAGTATATTTAATCCTGTGTAATAAACACTTTATTTTATAAAGTTGTAACAAGCCTTTGTAAAAAATAATTGAGACAGGTCAAATAAGTTATTTTAGTGCACTCAGATTTGAAGCATTTAGTTGCATTGGTCTACTTCTCCCTGGAGAGTAAAATAAAAGCCAGGGCATTTCTTTATCTTTTGAGAAATAATAATTATTTCTGAATCGAATTTCTGAAGCCTAATTGATTGTTTCTGTGAAGATAGACTAACTAAAAATAATAGTTTCTTTTGAGTTTTTATCATACAGGAATTCTAATAACTTGAATAGTATATCATTGAATATAAAACTTGTATAGATTTCAGAAACAGAGGTTACCATAGCAATGGCTGAGAATGTGACTTAGTGGTAGAGTACTTGCTTCACATGCAAAAGGCCCTGATTTTTATTTAGAGTTCAGTCTTAGGCTGGAAAGAAGACAAAATAGAACAGCATTTAATTTATGTGACTACACAAATGAGTTTGTATACTCATAAGGTTTGTTTTCAGAGTTTGATACACAAACTAGAAATCAAACATAAACTAGAAAAATATCATCTTACCAATATCATAGATTTCACCTATTCAGATTCATTTTATATATTTAAAAATTATTTTCACAATTTCACCAGGAAGCATAATTGTAATGATAATTTAATTATTTGCTTCCTTGCTTATTATTACTTGACTCTATAATTTCATATTATATATATTACAATTTAACTCAGTTTATTGTATCCATAGTTACTTTGACCCCAGTTTTTGAGATAGGTTTTTATCCTGCAGTAATTATCACCCAATTACATATATGCATATATATACATATATATAATATATGCATACATGTACACATGCATATATATGTGTACATATATGTATGTATACATGCATACACACGCAGAGAATTTCCCAACCACTGGTCATCTCATAGAACCAATACTAGCATGTGAACTTTTAGAAGTATTTGGCAAAAAACAAATTGACCTAACGTCAGTATCAAGGAGCATGAACTTAAACATTTAATTGACCAAGACAAACAATAAAGGCAGAACATATAGGTAATGGGATAGTTAATATTATTTATCGATTTGAATAGGTTAAAGAATGCTCAATTAGCAGGTAAAACATGATTTCTGTTTGGGTTTGTAAGAATTTTGAAAAAAATAGATTAGCACTCTAATTAGTAGATTGAATAAAGCTCACACTTGTCAATGCAGGTGGGCATCATGCGCAATTAACAGCATGAAAAGACAAAATGGAAGAAGGTTCACTTTTCTGCTTCTGAAACTGTGGCATTCATCATCTCCTGCTTTGAACATTAGTGTTTCTGGTTTATGAAACTTTGGAATCAGACTTGGACTTACATGATTCCTTGCCCCTACCAGTTATAGAACCCTTAGAGCTTTTCTTTGGCTCTTCTTATATCCAGTTCTTCAGGTGTGGATTTTAAGTATACCACCACATTTCTTATGCATTCCAGATTTAGGAACATGGCTTGTATCATTTAGTGAGCCAATTCCTTCCCCAAATCTATCAATGACCTTTCTACCTACCATCTATTCATCTCTTTCTAGTTGTTTTTCTAAGAACTGTAGTAGCACAGAGAATCAGAATCTAAATTTTAGTTGTGTGGGATATATGCAAGAGAAATTCTGTGAATTATTTTATGACATCTCTGAAGTACAGACTGTGTGATGTAACCATATCATCAATATGCTCCTAGTATATAAAACATTGTCACTGATTTCACAGTGTTGATTTGTTAACAAAGAAATCATGGCAGGTTTTGACCAGCATTTTGCTTTTTATTATTATTTTTAAATCTGAAATACCAATCAGAATATTTGAAATTTTACTAATAAATAGCTCAACTATAGTTTAAGGCATGGTAGGGACAAATCAGAGGTAAAGGATGAAGTGACTTGGTATATAAGATGAAATTTGTGATGTAGTTTTTTTGTACCCATCATTTCTGGTGGAGAGCTTTGGAGTTTTGGAAGCTTGATTCTTCATTTCTCTTTAAGTTAGTCAAGAGAAGAGAGTAAATTTTCTTTGAATGAATGAAATATGATTGGAGGCAGGCAAGAGTAGAGATCCTCACCTAATCTGAAAATATTTCTAACATTCTGTATCACCTCAGGTCTGCCACCTTGCTTGCCCATCATATCTTCCAAATTCTCTGAAGCACTGCAGGGGGTATCACAATACCAGACCGTCAACTATACTACAAAGCAATAGTAACAAAAACTGCATGGTATTGGCACCAAAATAGGCAGGTAGGCCAATGGTACAGAATAGAGGACACAGAGACAAACCCACATAAATACAGTAATCTCATATTTGACAAAGGAGCCAAAAACATACAGTGGAGAAAATATAACCTCTTCAACAAATGGTGCTGGGAAAACTGGAAATCCATATGCAGCAAATTGAAACTAAACCCCTATCTCTCACCCTGCACAAAACTCAACTCAAAATGGATCAAGGACCTAGGAATTAGACCAGAGACCCTGCACCTCATAGAAGAAAAAGTAGGTCCAAATCTGCATCATGTCGGCTTAGGACCAGACTTCCTTAACACAAGAAATAACAGAAAGAATCAATAATTGGGATAGATTCAAACTAAAAAGCTTTTTCTCAGCAAAGGAAACAAGCATGTGAAGACAGAGCCTACAGAGTTGGAGAAAATCTTTGCCACAGACACATCAGTAGAGCACTAATTTCCAGAATCTATAAAGAACTCAAACAACTTCACATCAAGAATACAAATAACCCAATCAAAAAATGGGCTAAGGAAATGAGCAGACACTTCACAGAAGAGGATCTACAAGCAATCAACAGATATATGAAAAAATGTTCAACATCTCTGGTAATATGAGAAATGAAAATCAAAACTACACTAAGATATCATCTCACTCCAATTAGAATGTCTATTATCAACAATACAAGCAACAATAAGTGTTGGCTAGGATGTGGGGAAAAAGGTACCCTCATCCATTGCTGGTGGGGGTGGCCAATTGGTGCAGCCACTGTGGAAAGTGGTTTAGAGATTCCTTAGAAAACTCAGAATGGAACCACTATTTGACCCAGTTATCCTACTCCTTGGCCTATACCCAAAGGACTTAAAATCAGCATAATACAATGATGCAGCCACATCAATGTTTATAGCAACTCAATTCACTATAGCTAGATTGTGGAACCAACCTAGATACCCTTCAATAGATGAATGGATAAACTGTGGTATATATACACAATGGAATATTATTCAGCCATAAGAATAATAAAGTTATAACATTTGCAGGTAAATAGATGGAGTTGGAGACTATCATGTTAAGTGAAAAAAGCCAATCCCAAAAAAGCCAAAGGCTGAATGATTTCTCTGATAAGTGTTCGATGACACATAGCAGGGGTTGGGGGAGGTAAGGGAAGAATGGAGAAAGGATGCATTGTATAGAGAAAAATGAGGGGTGGGGAGGGGGCAGGGAAGGATAGATAATAGAATGAGACAAACATCTTTACCCTATGTGTATATATATGAATATGCAAATTGTATGATTCTACTTTGTGTAAAATGAACCAAAATTTAAAAAAAAAGAATACTAAAAAACTTGCAAAAAAAGAAAAAAAACTCATAAGAATCATTCATTGCATTTGTTTTATTAACTTTAGTTTTTAGTGTTCTAAATAGATGCATGGGGACCTGGTTGGACAATATTAACTATTTCTAGAAAGCAGTTTTCTCAATGTCTTAAACCCATGGTGGTCAAATATATATTTATGATGGCTACAGTAGAAATGATAAGGAAAGAACATGCTAAATAACATATGTTTGAGGTATCAGAAAATGATACTATAGTTTCAATGACTGCTAAGAAAATCAGCCAATACTGAAAAATTCATGCAAGCATTTTTCTATAGGAAAATAACCTCAAAATATACTTTAAAACTTTACCATATTGACAATAAATATACCTAATAAAAATACTCAATTACTTATAATTTAAAGTTATCACAGTTCAAAACTCCTTAAGCATCCAATTATTATAGAAATTTAAAATGAAGAAGTAGAAATTATACTAGATGAATAAAAATATCTCCTTTAATATTGTGTATTTTAAAATAGTATGTTGACCTTCTTGTCAGGATGCAGATTTTACATGCTTTACAGTAATGTTTTACTTATAAATTAATAAAGAATTGATTGCTTGCCATAAATAAAATTTTGTGACAATGATCAAAGTCTCTGTCATGTGTAAAGGAACATACCAGCTCTTTAGCGTCTTTATCTGAAAAAACTTTCCTGTGAATGATATAATTGTAAGGAAATTTCAACAAAGTAGTAGTGGGCAGACATGGTGGATACAAAATTAGACGGAAAAGTGAAGTGAAAGGTCAGGGTCTAGGTATAGTCATGCTGTGTAAGACTAGGTCATAATCCTCCACAAAGATTCATGAAGGACAGTCTAAAACAAAGTTATCAAAATTTGCAGAGCTTGACATATATGCAACTCGTGGGGTCCACTTTAAGAAAATCAACATAATATGCTGCCATACGATCAAGCAATACTTTTTATAGCAAGAAATCAAATTAAAAGGTGTATTTACAAATTGACAAATACCACAATAAAATGCATTTAAAGACTATTATATAACTTCCAATACCTTAATATATTATATTTTATTTCCATAAATTTTCATCTGTGTACTCTGTGATCATCCGTCTAAATACCAAAATAACAGAAAAAGCATGACAACACTGTTAATGTTTTGTCTTTCAAAATAATCTAACTTCCTTATTGATTCATTTAAGTATTAATTAAACATGTACATTTGCAAGTTTTGATACCCTGCTAATATAATAAATGTAGCAAGGTAAGTAAATAAGTGTCTTGTATATGAAAACAAGACAGATTATTAAAAAAAAACAACACAGAGGCTATGGTATAAACATTAAAGCACTTTGAAAGCATCATTAATATATAGAAATCCCTATTTCATTTTTTATCATATCATTATATGATATATATATTATATATATTATATTATAATTACATTATATTACATTATATTATATCATATCATTATATCATTATACCAGTGATTACATTCAAGGGTACTTACCCACTGAGCCACATCCTCAGACTTTTTTGTATTTTACTTAGAGACAGGGTCTCACTGAGTTGCTTTATGCTTCAATTTTCTTGAGTCTGTCTGACTTGAGATGTTCTGCCTCAGACTCCTAAGCTGCTTGGATTACAGGTGTGTACCAATACACCAGGCTGCATCATATCTTATTTTACTTATTTAGAACAATATTATCAGTGTGGTATAGCCTTAAATGGGGTTTAAAAATGACAACATTAAGAATTGCAAAAGTTCAAATAATATAGTTCAAATTCCTTTGACTATCAGACTTTACATAATATTTGTCCATCAATGTTTATATTTTTTCCATTTTAACAGAAATTTTTCAAATGGTAAGCTAGTATATAAGTAATATAAGTAGAGTAGTGTAAGAGTATGGATTTTAGAAATATCAAATTGTGATAATTTTAGAGGAGCACTAACATTTTCTACTTTTATATTTTCAATTAACACTTATTTACAATGTCTTAGCAAATGGACATGTTCAAAGTCAGAAGTAAGAGAAATTTGTATTTTATTTTATTAAACTACATTTTTCTTTTTCCTAATTGCCACATGAAAGTAATTAGATCATCCTTGAACCCACAGTTCCTCCACTTTGTAAAGGTATTCTTTAAATCATCTATTATGTTGCATTGATCTTTCTAATGATATTGACATGTTTAATCTTGGTGTGGTATTTCTGGTCTCCAAGAGGAAGAGAGAAAACCCTATTGCCAAACATCTACCTTACCAGTGAGAGATATAAAAATAATCTTAGCCAGCAATTGCAAATTTATTCATCAAGGCAGATTTATGCTACCTACTTTTATATTCTAAGAGCAACATTGCTCTGTTCAATCGATACTGTCAGCATGAATTTACAATATCTTCCCTGAGTTGTCAAAATAAGTGAAGTGAATGCTGTCTAAGAATTTATTTGAGAGTGAATGATTTGATTTGAAAAAATGTCATCCACGTGGTGTGAAGTTTTTGAAATATCTACCTTTACCATTATCATCCAGTTGAAAATATTATTTCAATGAATGCCTTATTATACTCTTTACAAAATCTGATGTAGCTGGGCCCATGTAAGTGTGCACATGCTCCACATGGATACTTTAGTTATCTCACAGAAACTTTAGTGAACATACAAATAATTTAAATTAAATGACATTTGAGTGGGCATTCATTCTTCAGGAATATTAAAGAAGGTATATATTTTTCAAGGGACCTACCAAATAATACGAGTGACATTATCTAGACCATATAACCAATGGATAGGTGGTATAATGTCCATTCTAAATTCATGAGAGAAGAGGATCTGAGATCTCCAATCCTTGAGCCTAATACCTTGATTAACAAGCATCACTATAGAGATATGTGATCAAAAGTCAGGCATGAGAAAGAATAAATAAGTCCCTAATATAGAATTCCCTTGATGTACAGAAGAGTATCAGCTGATAGTTTAGGCCTCCCACAAAAGACTAAGTGCAGCCTAGTTTTGGAAGAACTTAGGCATGAGAATCCATCTACACCTGCAAAATCCCAAAGGATGTCATGTTGAATAGACACATAACCCAAACATATACCAATTTGGTAGACCATCATTCCAAAAGCATATTTGCTTTTTTCTTCACTGTGATAAACTTAGAGGAGGAAAAGTTTAATTTGTGGTCCCAGTGGCAACTTAAAGGAGGAAAAGTTTAATTTGTGGTCTCAGACTCCATTGCCCTGGGACTGAGGAGAAGGAAAACATCACATTGGAAGGGGGTGACAGAGCAAATATCATCAACTCATGGCACCCAGGAATCAGAGAGACAGAAAGAAGTCAGGGAAAAAATATGGCCCTCAAAGGTATAATCCCCGAGACCTACTTCCTCCAGTCACATTCTGCTTGTCTGCAGTTATCACCCACTTAGTTCATTCACATTATTGATCCATCAAATGAATTAATGCACTGATTAGGTTACAACCTTATCAGCTATGTATTTAATCAACCTATTAGGTGTCAGAATAAATGAGGGATGTTTACTCTTTAAAATGTACAAAATAAAGTGTCCCCAGGTTGACAGAGGATTTTATAGGAGGAGTTTTCTGCAATTGGTCCAATAAATCAAACTTCATGATAAAACATACTTATAACAAGAGTTAATAGTAATGAATAAGTCGAGTATGCAAAACTTTGAAAATACATAACATTCTGGTCACATTTAAATATATATTGTGAGTACAAAGAATGAGGTATAGCTACTGTATTCAAGAAGAACAAAAGGCATAGTCAGCAAAAATTTTAGAGTGGGGTACTAAGGAGTTTACAATTTATTGCATTAGCCACAGAAGATAATTGGAAATTTTAAAGAAGAAATAGAATTTTAGAAAGACAAAGACAGTTTTAAGATGGGTGAATGAGAGTTTTCCTTGGAAATAACTGAGAGACAAGAACAAGTTAACCGTGTTTTTATATGCTGTCTCCCTGGTCAAGAAGCAGCTAGAATGGAGTTGGTATTCATAGGCTGTGGTGACTGATCACTTGTGGGGCACAAATCCAATTTGCATAGACTCAACACTAACTCAAATCAATCATCAAGTAGAGTTACCAGGTGATGGTGTTTTGTTTCATGGAAGATGCTTTGTTTCATGGAAGGGGAAAATTAAAAACTGAAAATCTGGAGTATAAAAATATCTTGTTCCAAAAATTCTGTTGAGAATTGTGTGTGTTTTTCATTTATGTGTGTGTGCATATGTGTGTGTGTGTGTGTGTGTATGTGTGCAGATGTGCCTGTGTGTGTCTGATTTGTTGTTTTCACTCTAAAAGTATAATGATGTAAAAATAAAAGAAAAAGAAAAGGGAAACTGGAGCTGGGTAAAACGAAAAGATATTGGTATATTTAACATATCCCATGAGAAGAAAGGAAAAGTGATTCATGTGGTTGAGAGTGTCTGAGACAGAGGATAGCCAGACTCTCAGAGCCACTATAGCAAAAGCCAAAGGAAGAAGAAGAAAGATGTAGCCACAAAAGCCTTATTTTTTATAAAGCACCTAAGGTGAAAGATATGAAAGGGATAAAGAAAAAGGCTTGTGACCAGCCTCTGCAGAGAGATGACTTTAAAAGCAACTTGAATAGAAAAGCGAGGGAATTTGGTTTGGGTACGAAGAGCAGGTTTGACTTTTACTTAAATTGCAGTTCAATTTTTTTTTTTTTTCTGAAAGTTTGCTTTTACTGAAAAATCTTCTTTAAAAAAGAATTTCTCAAAACCCAAATGTTCCAAAACCTCCTCAGAATTATTAGTGAGATCATCATATCCTCATTCAGTTCTTAATCCCTTTAAACAAAGAGAAAGGAAAATTAAATTCTAATGCATGAAATAAATTTTACATTAGAATCAGTATATTGCACAGAATTCTGACACATAAACTCTTTTTCTGTGAATTCTTTGTATTTCTTCAGTAAGCTGTGTTTTAATATTTTAATCATTACAAATAGAAAGCAATGTAGGTTTTGCCATACACAATTGGTGTTTAATTTTTGCTTCATAAGTATGTGACCAACATAAACCTTTTAACCATTGTTATAATGTCAACAACTTGTAACACTGATTATGTTCTTTGGTGAAGATGTGTGAACAATTGATCCTTAAAATATATTCATATTAAGACACTTTTCACATTGAAAACAGTATGCTAAAATTGATCTCATCATATAGTTAGTTGGGATGTTCTAAAGAAACCTCTGATTTTCAAGGGTTGTAATGGAGGGTTCAGTTGCTTCATCTTTAGATTGTCATTGGTAGGAGAGAGAAGGCCAAGGACAGTATCCTTCTGAAAGCATATCACTCCCGTATTCAAACCTCATAATCTGAACCCATTTTCTAGACCCTGGATCCCAAAAACATGTATTTGGGACTCAGTGAAATTATAATGCTATAAAGCAAGGATAAGTATTACTGAGATCTTCACAAGACTAATAGGTTTTATTGTAGCATATTTGTGGATGCACCTAGCACAATTATGTGTCCTCCCCTCCTCATGTCCCTGGTCCCTTCCTCTACCCTACCTGTCTCCCTTCTATTCTCACATGATCCCTTTTTGCTTTCTATCTCTCTAGCTTCCACATGTGTGATAAATCATACAACCCTGGATTTCCTGAGTCTGGCTTATTTCACTTACCATACTGCTCTAATTTCCCTCCTTTTCACTGCATGATAAATAATTCCCTTCTTTTCATGGCTGAGTAAAACTCCATTGTGTATATATAACACTTTTTTTCTTTATCCATTCATCTGTTGACAGAATCCTAAGCTCATTCCATATTGCATTTTTTTATTTTTAATTTTTTTTAAAGTGTAATACTAGGGATATAACCCAGGGGCACTTAACACTGAGCCACATTCCCAACCCTTTTTATTTTTTTTATTTTGAGACAGGGTCTTGCTAAGTTACTGTATTAGTCAGCTATCTGCTGTTGTGGCTAAATGATCAGACGAGCACAATTATAGAGAAGGAAGGGTTTATTTGAGGGCTCAGGGTTTCAGAAGTCTTAGTCCATAGAAGGCCAGCTCCATTCTTCCGGGCTTAAGATGAGGCAGAATGTCATGGCGAAAAAGCGTGGCAGAAGGAAGCAGCTCACATCATCAGGAAGCAGAAAGAGGGTCTCCACTCTCCAAATCAAAATATATACCCAAGCCAGGCCCCAATTCCAATCTCCTCCAGCCACACCCTACTACTTCAGTCACCATTCAGTCAACGCCATCATGGATTACTTCACTGATTAGGTTAAGACTCTCGCAACCCAATCATATCTCCTCTGAACTTTCTTGCATTGTCTCACATGTGAGCTTTTAGGGAACACCTCATATCTAAACTGTAACAGTTGCTTAGGGCCTTGCTAAATTGCTGAGGCTGGTTTTGAACTTGTGATCATCTTCTCTCAGCCTCCTGAGCTGCTGGGAACAGCATTGCTTTTTAAAATTGTAATGGTCACTTCTCAGGCACAGAATTTAACCCCTTCTCTACTTTTTCTTTTTTGTAACATTGTTGCCAACCAATACATACTGTACTAAACTTATTTGCTTAAGTTTTTTCTCTTCTAAAAAAAATGTGCTGCCTTTTTAATGTACTAAGAAAAGAAAAGTAAAATCTTGAGATTTTGTTTAACTGCAAAGTGGAAATGGAAGGCCATTTCCCTTAGAGTACCTGGAGATTTCCTGGGGTAGACTTTCCAATGACATGTGCTCCTGTGACAAGTGAGGGCAAAGATCATAGAGGCAAACCCAAATATTTTTGCAGAATGGTAATCCCTCTCAGTCAAATTCTTAGTTTGTCATTTCAGAATTGATTGCTTACCATGAGAACCGACCTGGTGGATTGCTAAACTCCAGTTTGTTGAGTTTAGCAAATAGAATTCCAAATTTATCATAATGTAGTGTTTTCCTGAGTCTGACCAATTTTCCTAGTAACAATTGTTGTTCTGTTTTTAATCTGTGACCTTTAGTGATACCTATTTTATACCTTTCTATCTAGCAGGCAAAACAATGCATACGATTTCTTATACCACTATTTGTTTTGTTGAAGCTTAATGTTCAGTGCCCAGAACACTGTATGCCATTAGTATATATAAGGTCATTTGTTAATTGTGTGGATGTATGTCAAAACCTCATTGTTACCCAATAAGACCTTTCACAGACAAGAGCCTTCAGCTACCACTGGTATGGTTATGAAACAAAGCAGTGAGAGAATGTGCCTTATAAGCCAAATGCTTAGGTTATTTCCCATATCCATAAGTTACTAGCTCTGCAAACTCAGGTGCTATTTTAAGGCTTTTGCCTTAGTTTCTTTTTCTGTGGAGGTGTTGAGTTATAGTATTGTTGATGCTATATTGCAAAATATCTGATATATACCAAACAATCAAAGTCATATATCAAGGTTTACAAAGAGCAAACAGTAATAGCAGACCATCTACCAGAGCTGCAAAAACACAGAACCATTCAAATCAGAGCAATGCCTTAATGAAGATCTAAACATGACAAGGAAGAAGCACAGAGCAGCTAAGGGCTGACTTTTTATTTAGAATCTGACAATTCTGTGTTTTGACCATAGCACTACCCCTTACTCCCATAGAGGAATTGAGATAGTAATTTAACCTCTTTCAATTTCATTTCTACCTCTATATTTTGCTTGCACTAATGCATGTTGAGCCTTCAACGATGTACAAGATGAATATCACATTTCCAAATCTGCTTACATCACTCTAATAGCTCCCCACGCATGGAATTAGGGTCCACTGACATGTGACCCTTCTCTGCAGGAAGACTCCACTGTTTACTCCTATGCCATGTGACTAATTTTAAGGAATCTTCCTCAATGCCTACACAATTCGTATTTTGTGAAAATAGCCTAAATGAGGAGGAAGGAGGAAATAAGTGGAAGGAAGGAAGGAAGGGAAAATGTTTGCCATCTCATTACATAATGTGTGAAAGCAATTTATTATTTAACATAAATGACATCTTATCACTTAGGCAGTTTTATTATTATGATCAGTTTTTAATTGATAAAATTTATTGTCTTCTCACAGTCCTCATGAACAGGAAAGCAATATTTAAGTCTTATTTTGCATTCTTGCACTCATTTTTTTTCATGCTCCTACATATTTTTATAATGACAATGAATAAGATCTTGGTATGATTCTAGCATCAATAACTTATGGCTGATTAAATATTTTTCAAATCTATGATAAAGTAGCATTTTAAAATAACTTTAATTTTATTCTGTTTGTATGTGGTATTTTCTTTTACTCATTCTTTATTAAAACAATATTTATTTGGGAAGACCTCATCTATAAGAGATAGGCCTTGAAATAATGTTGATGATTATGGAAGTGTAAGTTCCTGAATATTTAGTGAGTTGTTTTCCAGAATTGACCTAGACTAATGATTTTAAATATCCATTAAAAATTGTTTATTTGTCTAGTTATGTTGGATCAATTTAAACTTTTTTTCCCTTTTTTTGGAACTACAGATTGAACCCAAGGGTGCTTAACCATTGAGCCGCAGCCACAACCCCAGCACTTTTTATTTTTCATTTTGACACAGGTTCTTGCTAAGTTGCAAAGGCTAGTCTTGACCTGGCAATCTTCCTGCTTTAGACTACAGAGACACTGGGATTGCAGGTATGCAGCAGTGTACCCCATCCAATTTAAACTTTGATGGGAAGTAATCTATTGCCTTTGGATTGAAAGACAATACATTGAAGATAACATAACTTTGATAACTCTCACTGCAAAATATTATTGACAACTGAGCATGGTGGCACATGCCTGTAATTCCAGCAGCTTGGGAGGCTGAGGCAGGGGGATCACAAGCTTAAAGCCAGCCTAAGCAACAGCAAGGCAGTAAGTAACTCAGTGAGATTCTGTCTGTAAATAAAATATGAAATAGTGCTGAGGATGTGGCTCAGTGGTTGAGTACCCCTGAGTTCAATCCCCAGTATCAAAAGTATATATATTATTGAGAAAGTCATTTTTTATCTCTGTAATTTATTTTCATATATAGTAACTATTTTATCATTTCTCACTGTAATTTGATCAATTACATTGTTTTACTTGTCTAGCTTAATGTGATTTGTTAGCAAGAAAAAAAATCTTCACTTATATTTTTATAAGTGAAAAGTCAACTACACTTTTAATTTTGATTTTATGTACAGTTGCTGATTTTTGCCAAGGAAGAGTCACAATCATTGTGGATTATCTTAGTTTGAATTCATAACCACAACTAGAAACTTGTTTTCCTATTGTCTGAGTTCCTATTTTTACTATGTCTTATTTCTTTTTTGATTAAGAGCATCTTCTTCCTTCTATTTTTTTCTCAAATCTTACTTCCCTATTTATTTGTCAAAGAAAATAAATGAAGGGAAACAAAATCACACTCTAATGTCTCACAATCAAAACTTTCTGACTACAACTGAGGACACACAGTTTATACTCTTTCCTGTTAAAATGGATTAGGTCACTGGCACAGTGGTGCACACCTGTAATCCCTGTGGCTGGATATGCTGAGGCAGGAGGTTCGAGAGTTCAAAGCCAGCCTCAGCAACCTAGTGAAGTCCTAAGCTACACAGTGAGACCCTGTTTCTAAATAAAATATAAAAAAGGGCTGGGGATGTGGCTGAGTGATTGAGTCTGCTGAGTTCAATCCCAGTTATAAGAAAATAAAACAAAATAAAATGAGCAGTGTGTGCTCCTTAATTGAACTGGATTCCATTTCCTCGTCCGGTTTTGCTCCATTGCCGTTTATTTTCCTCTCCCTTCTAGATCATTCATATCATCAGGCAATTGCCAGGAAAAAGGTGCAATTATACTACTGTTTGCCTTTGCCCCCACAGTTCCCAGGAAGTTTTATTTGCTCTCCTTATAACAAAACACCTAAATGGCTCTGGATACTTCACATTGACAGTCCTTCTTTTCTTACATGCCATTCTCTAATTAAATTACTGTAATTAGCATTTTGTCCCAGCACACCATTAATTCACCCTGCTCAATATTATGACCACCATTCTGCCAAAGGCAGAAGTCAACTCCCAGTACTCCAGTACTGTTTTAATTTCAAGTTTAAACTCTTCCTCATTTTCTTTTCTTTATAAGAATTCTAACCCATTTGTATTGCCTTCCCTCTCCTTTGCTTCCCTGTCTCTCAAGTGTTCTGGGTTTCAACTTTGGCTGTTTTCTAAGTCTGAGCTCAGTAGTGATCCTACCTCTTACTATGCATGAGGATAAACTGAATGCAATCCACAAACAAGTTTCAATAAAACAAAACAAATCAAAGCTTTACTGATGTAGTCAGAGCTCTTACAAGGAACTCTTATGGAATTTATCAGTAGACAACAGGATTGTATTTTACATGAATTTGAAAAAAAGGGGTCATAATGATATGCCAAAACAGAATATATTTCCAGTAGTGTTAAAATCTTTGCAATTGTGTGAAATTTGTCTATTTAAAGCATCTAGGAATTTATAATAAGATGCAATTATAAAAGTATATATTAAATTTGCTTTTAAACTGTAAATTTTTCCTTATTTGCTATTTGTTATATAATGCTTTATCTATTAATTTTGTTAATATTATTTGTAGTTTTGTTTAAATGTCCTTTTCTACTCTCACTAGATTAAGAATCATCAAAGATGTATGATTCTTCCCATTATGCATATATTTTATTAGAATGGAAATAAATCATGGTGATTCTATTTATAGTAGTTCTAACTGGACATTATAGAACAGTCCACAAATCAAAACAGATAAATTTATTGTTATATATTCACACCATAAAATACCATGAGGCAATAAAATAGTAGATTTTCAGTATGTGCAATAATATAGATACTACTCACAAATTGATGTTAAGCCAAACAAAGGAAAAAAAGTACACATTATTTATTTCCATTTATATAAAGCTAAAAAACAGGTGAAAGCTACATATGGTAGAAATCAAAATATAGTCATCATTTCTGAGTGCATTGTTGAAGAAGAGTCAGGGTGATTTGGAGGTGCTGCCAATGTTCAGTTTCTTTGACAGGATACTGCTTACACAAGTGTGTTGAGTTTGTAAAGATGTATTAAGATGTTCAGTTATTATTTATGTAGTTATTATTGCAAAGGTACAAGAAACAAAAATTATTCTGTCGAGCATTGTTGACAGAATATGCTGGTAGCTTTCTTTAGGGATTGATGCCTGCTCAATCAATTTTCATATGACCCTCTGTGTTGTCTATGACACATAGCTTTAATTTGGAAACTCAGAGGATTTAATAAAAACAGTCGCCTGACCCCAAACTGAAAAAAGGTATATACAGAATCTTGCAACTTCACGGTCACAATCAACAAAGCTGATTCCACAGGGCACTAGGCTTGCAAATGGAGAGTGCAAACTGTTGAGGAAAAGGAGTTTTTATTGGATCCCATCAAGCGCAGTGTTCCACAATTCCTTAATGCCTTTGTGCGGCAAGATTTCTAAAATAATGGTGTTCCACTAAATTTATTCATATTATGATATATTTAAAAGTATTTTTTGCATCAAACTGCCTTCATTCCTGTTTTACTGAGATGGTTGATATATTCAGATTAAGATTATAATATTGAGTCTTCTTGCAATAATTTCTTCTAAAGAAATGATTTAATTTGCATTGATAGTGAAATTTCTATTCCTTTATCAATTTAAACTTCATCACCCCTCTCTCTTTCTCTCTCTCTCTCTGTCTCTCTCTCTCTCTCTCTCTCTCTCACACACACACACACACACACACACAGAGACACACAACTTCCTCTCCATTATCTCTAGTATCACAGCAAAATCTTTTCTCTATAACTCACTACTGAATCAACTGTCCTCTGTCAGTTATTATCTGCAACTGTGTGTGTTGCATCTTGATATAGATTTTGAATTCTTGAAAATCTATTAAAATGTATTTACACTTGGAGAAGGTGAAATATATGCGAAATAATATTAACTTGATCTATGATTTTTTTTCATTAGAGAAGTCTTCACACATTCTTCTAGCTCCTTGTATTAGAGATGAGAACTTTAATGCGTTTCAATCTTCTATTCTCTAAGTAGCTTGTCTGTCACTAAGCTTAAGAGATTTCCTTTCCTATTATTTCTTAGAATTCACCAATTTTGTCAGGATACGTAGAGATGAATACTTAAAAAAAAAACAGGGTTTGCCTGTATTTTAGTAAATTCATAATTTTTAGACTAGCAGGTTTCCTCAAACCAAGTATAATTTTGTTTAGCATTTCTTCAAATCTTGCCACTCCTGTATTTGTTTCTAATTTCCTCCTGATTATTGCTATAATATGAATCATAAATAATCTTTTTTTCAAAGTGTATAATATACAAAATTATAAAAAATTCCTTTTAGGTGTAACATCTATTATTAACAGTAGAAAAATGTACATTGTCTGTTCTTGATTTTTAAATTATAGCAGATGGTCCCATACAAAGCTGTCTTCTAGAAAGTAAAATAAGTTATATTTTCTCCACAATTTGGATTGATTTTTATTCACAGAAGTAATGATCTGATCTTTCAATTAGCCACACAAATGTTAAAGAACATGTGTTCATTAGTGTTGAAATAGCATGGTGAATAAACTTCCAGTCCACAGGTAACTCTTCCTCCTCCCTTGACGTATCGAGTGACATTTTTTACTTTATCAGTCTGTGAGTTAACTTTTACTATAATTTTTTTCAGCATAAACTTTTGACTATTAGAATAGGGTATCCAGATATTTTAAGTACTATAAAAACTATTATAAACACTATAAGTAAAAACTAATTCTATAACTGAGTTATATATGTGGGAATAGAAAAACATGTTAAATGGAAATTGATATAAATTAAAAATTACTAAAATAAATGAGTCTAAATATTTTATTTACTAATGTTTTGTTATTTTCAGGTAAGAAAATAGATAACTAATATTTATTTTTATCTGTGAATATTTCCCTAGATTTTTAAAATTAAAAAAAATACAGATTTTCTTATATTTTGAAAATTAATAAACAATTTAGAGTATTCCCTTGATTTCTATATATTCAATGCAATCAGTATATTTTGGTAGGTATAGAGGCCTGTCGTAGTTATATGCTTACACATGGCAAGAGAATTGAGGAAAGGAGCTGTAAATAACTCACTGGTCTTAATGCTTCCCACTAGAGTTCATGTGCTCCTTCCACTTAGAATCTTTCTTTGGAAAATAGGTCATATAAATCATATCAGTCTGTTTCAGATGCTATAACACAGAATTTGAGACTGGGTAGTTTATGAAGAACACATATTTTTTTTTTTTCTCTTTTTCTAATGAAGTCTAGAAAGTTTTCCAAGGTTCTTCATGAAGTGCCATCTTGTGGTAGAAGCACCACATGAGGATAGACAGAGACAGGGACACAGAGACAGAAAAAGAGGCAAAGGAACTCACTTTTGTGAAAAGTTATCTCTCATAATGACAAAACACTTCCCTAGCAGCAATATGATAATCACTTCTTCAAAACTGTAGCATCTGGAATTGCATTTGCAATGGCTACACTTTGAGGGACACAAACCAGAGCAAAGCATCTAACTTCAAAGAGGATATGAAGTGAAATTCTAGCACTTGTTTCAGAGGAAAATGATGGAAATATGTGGGAAACTATAATAATAATTTCCACAATTTATAGTACTTCTCTCTGTATAGTCTCTATTTCTATCCAATGTAACTCTCCTTTAACAAATTTCCTTTTTCACATGTTTTCCTTTTACCCTGCTTTTTATTTGGGGTTTTTTAAAAAAATTCCTGAACCTAGGGCTTCCTGCATGGTAAACTTACAACTCCATCACTGAGCTACACCCAGCCCTAGTCTAATATTTGATCATCTCTGCTGTGATAATTGTTGTTCCAATACGTAGATGTACAATCTCTCTTGCTATAATGTGCAATGCCTACTGATGAAATATAAAGTAATGGGCTTGGCCAGCCATTGCCTGGTTCATAATATAGTAATGAAAGGACACACACACACTCTCTTGCTGCTAATGACACCACAGCCCTTTAATTCTGACTCAACCTCTGGTCAGCTGTATCCTCTCAGTTCTCTAGTTATTTGATCACATAATTCTATTATCTATACATGATAATAATTTCAGTTATCTACTCTCAACACTGCCCTTGGCTCAACAAACATAAGTTATCATTGCAATTTTTAATGTAATAAACCATATATTGTAATAACCACTTCAGTGATTAAACTTTCATATTGCATTGAATAAATTGACCTAGAAAATAAAGTGTTACTTCAAAAACACAGATTGCTCATATCTTAACTTATATTTTTGTGTCTGAATTGCATTTCAGGTTTTGATATACTAAATAATCAGAAAGGAAGCTCTTTCACTAAAATTTTTATTATTTTCAAGTTCTGTCTGTAACCAATTCTGATTCACTAGAGTGAAGGGGTTTCTGGTCCATATTAGCATATTTAGCAATTCTCTGGGGAAATCTTACTTATCTAGTGACTATATTTTTGTTGTGGGAAAAGAAATAAAAACAAAAAAGAAATGTAATGGAACTTCCATTTGGGAAATTGTTTCCATTTATATTGTTTTATTTCCAAAGACTTCATTGCTTTTTAAAGCATATGTCTCAAGTACATACCACAAGCTAGTTTTGATATTTATGAAGTAGAAAACTTATTAGGAAAAGCTATAGAGTATATAGGATTAATAAAATATTATGAGAATCTTTTGAGCCAGAAAATAGTCCAGAGTGAACAGAGCAATATTAATTAACACCAAAAGGAAATAAAAGTTTAGATGGATATTTTAATTTAACCCAAATGTAAAAATTTGCAAATGTAGAGAAAAGATGGGGGAGGGAAGCTATAACATGACTGAAACAACTAGAAACTACTTAATTTAAATTGGGTTTATTACATTAGAGGATCTGAATTCATTGTTTCATTTGCTTTTATTAAAGATACTTCACATTTCTTCATTCTTTATTAATTATAATACAATTTCCTTTATACATGAAATTTTATCTCCCATCAAAGGCATGTTAAAAATCTTGCTAACCCACTTAATGAAATATAACTTCCTCTACAAAGACTCATTTACTGTTGCCTTTTAGGAAATGGCTTTTAGATTATAAAACCACTGCCTACACAAAGTAATCCTAATCGATTACATTACTACACAAATATCTTTGGAATGCCATATCTTCCAACATTCATTACTGTCAAAATGAGAAATCAAGTTCAGATGTTTAAATAAGAATTCAGTTATTAACACCACAAGACACACAGAGGAAGTTTTAGTACAAACTTCAATGTGGGTGTACTTAACTCTGAACATTATTTTCTAATCTAAATTTTAATATCTAAAATCATAGATATCATGCACTGATTACTTGTGTGTACTATTTCTTTGACCATCAAAGCAATCATGAAGGAGGGTTAAAGATGCAAAAACTTAAGCTCAGAAATTTTAAACCCTTTCCCTATGCAAAAACTGCTGGTTCAGAGTAGAGATTCACTACTCTGCCCAACCCAACTGATTCCTACCATTCTCCTGCCAGATCATATTATATGCATTCTTAAAAACATTTCCAGGTCACGGCTTCTAGAATAACAGCCATCACTGACCTCAAAAAGAGGTACTAACCTTTTTGTTAGGCAAACTGGAATGTGAAAAAAGAAATTTGTTGTATCATTCTGTTTTTATAGCATACTTTCCCACCTGACCTAGAGGCAAATACAAATTCTCTCTCTCTTCCTCTGTCTTTGAACTCTATGAGTCAGTGATTTACTCTGGCTGGTTCTTCTGGCCTAGTCTGGTCTCCACTGCTCTTATGGCATTAGATATCTATAGGCTGGCTGTTCAATGGGGTGACCCTACCCACTCTCAGGTGTCACTCACATCTCTCCAAAAGGCTACTGTGGACATGTTCTCATGGTAAATGCAGTGGTGCAAGAAAAAACAAGATCAATATTGAAACGGTCTTTCAAGCCTCTGTTTATATCTTTCCAACAACATTCCCGTGGCCCACAGTTATAAGGCTGAGCTCAGAAATGAGGGTGAGAAAATAAACCTTTCCTCCTTACTGATATTAATTTGAAAGGCTTATTGCAAAGGGCAAGGGTATAGGCGATGAAGTATCAAGAGAACTTTACACCTGGCAACAGTAAGAAGTCAGAACAGTCAACCATCAATGACCTGCAGAAAGAATAAAAATAAGGACTAGAACATTCAACCTGACACATTGTTTGCTGTAGCCTTTCATACACTTAGACATGTGGTATCATCTTTGTATAATATTATTTAGTGAATTTTTCTTTAAAGCAAGAGAAAATAAAGCCTATAATAAAAATATTAGTCATATATCAGGAGATGATAAATTAAACAATTACAAAATATTTTGTTGTTACTGAAAATTATTTACATGAAAAAATAATTCTAAGTGAAAGGCAATATAAATAGTGACACTTGTGCTACAATAGTTTAAAATAATATATCCTTAGATAACAGTAGTCAAGTGCTAAAGCTGAATGGTTGCCTTTGGAGAAGGGAAGAAGATGGTAGAGAAAAAGAGTATTCATAATTTAACAATATACAGTGACCCTTCAAACTTCTTGTATCATAGTCATGTATTACATATCTTACTAATTATGTGTTTTTTGCACAATTTGTGACTATTTATGTACCCACATGAATTAATGAGGAGGGCAACTATATCATAATTCAAGCATGTGGATATTTCCTATGTATTTTCCACTGTTCAAAATCCTTTTTTCTGAATTGAGATAATCCATATATGTAGAAGAGAAAGAATGACTCAAAATATGTAACTTTCAAATATATCATATTAACTTCCCCAATTTTTGTGTTTCATGCTAATATTAATAAACATGATTTATTAACATTTTCTATTACTTATTTAGGCCATTTCCTTGCATTTGGTTTTGGCAATAAACTGAAAACTCTCCTTTAAGGAAGATGCAATGTCTGTAAGTGTTTCCTCTCAATTTTCACTCAGAATGAGAAGCTACGTTACAACATGGTGGAAGTGTAAGATTTGGAATTAAGCACTGGCACAAATACTAAGGATTTATAGTCATCTGATCTTGAGAGAACTGTTTAATATTTTTTTCTGAGTGCTGTCTACATTCCTGGGGTGTGATGGGTGGCAGAATAAAGATTGTGCATCAGACAGTGGGTGTTTGAATATCTCTTGCATTTATTTGGATTTTGTTCTACACATTGTTAATTGTTCTGACCTCTTGGTGTTTGACATTGGTAAATATATTCAATATTCCTAAATTCTCCTCTGTAAAACCAACACTTTCTTTCTGGTTAAAGCAAATATGATAAAGGGAAAATAATATTAATGTAATTCCCCAATTGTTTGGATAATTTATATGAATTAATTTATGTTTTAATGTACAGACGGTAAAGCTTAACATAAATGAAGCACATTAGATATGTTTTAGGCTGGTCTCTTGCTGTTTTCACGACAGATGGCAATATTTCTGAAGCTATAAATATAAATTATAGTGTATGTGCCATTGGGCATTCATATGCATACTTTCAGATATATTTGACTACTTATTTTTCATAAATATGTAAATATTTTCTTTCATCTTTGGGGACCAAATCAGTGTATTACATCCAAATAATAATCCAAAGGGAACAAATATCTATTGAACTTGGTTCCAGAATTTATAATGAACATAATTTGCCAAAGTAAATGACTTTCAAGGTCTGACTTTTCAAAGTGGATATCATGTTGCAAAGTGAAACAGTTATAACTGGGTTTTGAAGAGAAAGATATTGTGTGTAGGCATAAAAACAGGAAAAATAATGATAAATTCAGAGATAAGAATTAAATAAAAACATTAAAACAAATAAAAAATATACTTAAGATTAGAAATTTACTGACTTCCAAATAAAATATTAAGTTTTCATTATTATTCCTTGACATTTTTTTTCTTAATGGTTTAACTTTTTAAAAAAGAATTTCAGTTAAAGCTGCAAAATTGACTTTTCAACAGTACTTAATTTATATGGAAGGGAGTTTATGTGTAGAAAAAAATCAAGGATTCTATTAGAGACTAATGACAGTCTATTTATCTGTGCCTCTATAAATCAATTACATTTTAGAATTTCTGAGTTTGACAAAAGTTGACCTTCAGTGAACTTTGTCTGGAGTCATATACCTGGTGTTCTCACATTCCTATCCTTATAACAATAGATATTATCAGACCTTAATGAAAATCAAATTTCTCTATATTCAGTAATTAGCTAGTAAAACTAATTAGTTGAGGACCTACAAAACTAGTGTTAAAGGTGATTAAGCCAAGTTAATGATTACAAAAATAATTATGCATCCATAGTGAACTTCAGAATTATAATTGGACTGTCTATCCCAGTTAATTAGATAATTAGCACACTAAGATAGTTGAAAACTTACATCCATTGGAAAAGTTATTCCTTAGAAATCACACATTTACAGGTACTCTTTAGAATAATTTGATATCACAAATCTTCCAAAAGGAAGGACAATGTAATTTTCTTTATTCACAACAATATTTAGTGATTCATTAATGTTACTGTTATTAATTCCTTTCCATTCCAAACTAAATTTTGTCAAAATACTAATGAACTTCAACTGAAAATACAATCTAAAATTTGGTGAAGGTCATGCTGGATTATTTCTAATAATCAAATAATCTGTGGATGATATTTTTTTGTTAAGGATTCTAAGCACAAATTATAACATTCATGCTGAATAATTCAACTATCCATATCTTACAGAGAAAACCATTTTCATTCTGATTAATTTATGAGTGTTTCAACAACTCCATTGCAAATGCCTGGAGAATTGCAATACCATACATAGAATCATTTTCATTAGGATACTTTAAAAGTGGGAAAATATACTCTTCCTCATTCACTATTATTCATAAAATTTCAAATCCAGAGAATGAAATAATAAAGTAGGATGAACTGGTGTGCTCAGATTGACTCATATTGCATTTGTTCATATACATGCAATGAAATAAATTACTAAGAAGAAATATCTATTCCCATGAGAATTATCTTTTTGAATAATAATCATTGGCTCATGTTTTTTCATCCAATAAACTTATTGTACTAAAAATTTGATCCAATGATGTTTCATATTCACAATATTTTGTTGCAGTGTTCTGACCATTAGAAAATCCCAGTAAATATTTTTAAATAAAAAATCTCACTATAGAGGGAATTCAATATTTTGTCCCAATAGTAGCCCCACAAAATTTGAAACTCAAAATTTACCCACAGCTTATAAATTAAGATGACTGATATTTTTAATAAATACCTTGTTACAAATTTTGATATATAGTTGGACAAATATTGATAAATTACAGTATTTTAAATTTATCATTCTAGCACAAAAATATTGAAACTTCCTCCTAGATTGGTTGTGTTATTAATTATGAATCTAGGTTTTAGGGGAGGGAAAACACACAAATATTCATGGATTACACTGCAACAGAAATCCAAAATTTTCCAACAATCATAATTTTTGGAATCCAGAGAATTCAAATCTACTGCCATCTGGTGAAGCCATGAACATGTGGTCATTCTGGTTCCCTCTAGGAAACAAAGTCCCTGCAAGTATGGCAAGAATGAGGGCTATGGACTAGGAAGAAGGGCTTTCTTGGATGTCAAGCAAAGGTTGGAACATTGTTGTGGGGCAGACGAAAACATTGGAATCTGGAGAAGAAAAAAGAAATAGTTTTAGGCAGAACTGCACCGAAGCTTTTCCAAGAAAAATTAGGGAGGACTCCACAAAGTTTCTCCAAAGCAAAGGGCCCCAAAGTGAATGTCAAAGCTAGTAGAAAAATACTGACTCCTTGTCCTCTGAACACTACTGACATGGAAAAATAATACCTTCTGCCTCCTCTACACCTCCTGAATTGGCAGGGCTTCTTTTCATGGCATATTCTCACCATGAACCATGTACGCAAAAGATGTTTGGAAACTGTTTTCCAAACACGTACGCAAAAGATGTTTGGAAACAAGCATGTGACAGTGCTGCTATTTTAAGTAGCCAGGAGAGGTTAACAAGGGACAAGTCTCAAAATATATCATTTTAATATATGTATGAGCCAAAAATTAGTCAAGAAAATAGGTGACTTACTGACTTCTTGGTATCATTACTAAACTGTTCTAGGAACTGATTACTAATGAGAACAAGGCAACTGCTACTTTAAATAAGACATGTGTTTTTCTTAGTTACATTACTGTTTTAGGGGAATTTCCCATGCACAGGTAGGATATAAAAGGAAGCACAAAGTAGACCATTATTTCATAGGTTGAAAGTTTCTGTATCATTATAATATTCCAAGTAAAGTTCCTGGGTGAAGACTGCTGGCTAGCAGAAAGAAATTGACCTAACTATCCTGTGAACATACATGAATAAACAGCAGTGAATTTCACTTTTATGTATATCTATAAAGCGTTAATTAGGAAACAACTTGCAAGTAAATAGAATGAAGACTAGTAAAGTACAGGAAAAGGAATGGGAGGAAGAAGGAGAGGGAGAGGGGATTACTGGAGACTGAAGTGAAGCACATTGTATTTCACGCTTCTGTGTTTATGTGAAAATGAGCCCCAATGTTATGTATCACTCCAATACATTAAAACAAAACAAAACGTAACAAAACAAAAACTGTTGGTTACATGGACAAAACTAGGTTGACAGTAAGTATTGAATAAAAGATACCTATGTCTCCCTGGAGTTATTACGTATCAGAGATGGAAAATCCAGACAGTCAAAGTAAATTCAAATCCATAATGTCAAGCAACATTTTATATCCAAGGAGTCTGGTCCTAGAGATTAGAACATGCTGAGATCTGCAGGAGGCTATTTGGGTCAGGCTAGTTTTTGATCCCAGATGGGAAAAGCTTTTAGTCTTGGAGTATTTAGCCTTTTTAGTTTTTTAAAGAGATTTGAGGCTTTTGGATGGAAATAAAAAAGAATGATAAGATAAATAAATGACTTCAAGTACACAGTTAAGAAGTACTTAAATCCAGGGGCAAGGGAGAAATGCATCCAAAGGGGAAAAAAATCCTCAAGGAAGAAGGTATATGTAAAAATTAAATGTGATTCCCATACTGAAACCCAGACTGTCAAATGCAAATCTGTTTCTTCAAACTTCATGATTAGATGCACGGACCTGTCCACAAGCTTTCACTTTTAAATGTCTGAAGTGTCTTTTTTAATGTTTGCAGTTTTTAAATTTAGTTTTATTTTTAATTGGTGCATAAAAATCATAGAAATTGGAGGATCATATTATTTTTCAGTACATGTATACATTGTGTAATTAAATCAGGGCAAACATACCTGTGTACTAAAACATTTATAATTTCATAATGATTAAAACGTTCAAAATTCTTTCTTCTAGGTTTTTAGATACACAAGACACCAGAACCTTTTACTCCTAACTATAACATTATCCATTGATTGAACATGCCCAACCCCTCTCTTAGTCTCTGGTAACTGCCTCTCTGCTTTCCACTTCTATGAGAGCTTAATTACTCATTTCCAAGACTCAATAATTGGAAATGTATTTATTCTGTCTGCAAGATAAAGTCAAGATGTTTGAACTTGTCATTTTTGATTTTCCCAACATATGGCTCCAGGTTTATTAAATATTTACTCCTAAATCCCAGAAAAGAGAAACTTGAAATTGTTCTTCTTCCAAATGAACTCCATACTTTATTACTTCTGGGTCTTTATTCATGTTTTATTTTTATATTTGTTCTTTTTAGCTGTACATGACAGTAGAATCAACTCGGATATATTTATACAAACATGCAATATATTTTATTCTAATTAGGAGCCCAGTATTGTGGGTGAGATTCACTGTGGTGTATTCATATGTGTACATAGCAAAGTTACGTCAGATTCATTCCACTCTCGTTCCTATTCCTGTCCTTTCTCCCTTCCCTTCATTCCCCTTTGTCTAATCCACTCAATTTCCACTCCCACTCTTGTCCTGTGTTAACATCCACATATCAGAGAGAATACTCAACTTTGGTATTTTGGATCGGCTTATTTCACTTGCCTCCCAAAGTTCCAGGACAATTTCTTCCAACATAACTTTGTAGCCTTTGGATTGCACTTGCCTGGAATTCACATAGTGTTGGGGCAGCTACAGCAATCACAACAAAGGAGAAATTAACACTGGTACAACTGAGGAGACTGAAGGAAAAAGAGAAACAGAGGGAGAGAGAAGGAGGGAAGCAGTCCTACTCTTTCAATGTAGAAGTGGGTCAAAATATTTTCTCAACTAAAATATCCATGGTCCACAGAGAAGATTCAGTTGAAAGTGTCAGTAGTTTCAAATGAATTTTAATCATAAAAATCAACTTTGAATTTTACAGGAATTAATAAAAAAATTCAGAAGAGCATGTGGAGGGAGAAAAAAGATGGCATTATTCAGAGACGTATTATTGACACAGTATTAAAGAAAATTGCAATTAATAAACTGATTTTCATGTATGGGAATATATTATGTACAAAAACCATTTTTCATTGTGTAGTCAGCCCTACATATCTGTGGGTTCTGCATCTCCAATCAACCACAGAACAACAAATTCAGAAGAAAAAAAAAATTAGGTCTGTATACTGGAGACAATTTAAAATGCATAGGAGGATGTGTATATCTCATATGTAAATACTAGAATATTTAATGTGAAGGACTGGGTAGATTTTAGTATTTGCATAGTGTTGAAGAAGGAAGGAGTCCTGAAACTAACACTTGTGAACACTGAGGGACACTTACATGCCTTTGTTTTGATATGTGGATATCCATTTTGAAGATTCTTTATTAATATTTTTAATTTATATGGATATATGCCAATTTTAGATAAAATTTAATTTGAGAAGAGTTTTTGAAAGGTCTACACATTACTATGAAAATCAATTTTTTGCCAATAAATACTGTTTAATGTGCAATTTTAATTAGTTTTAATATGTCTCATAGATGCTAGATCTGTATTTATCAAACCTGTAAGGTTTTTGCTAACCATATTTTAAATGCTTTCATAATTGCTGGTATTTAGATTCTCAGGGATAGATCAGAACTCTAAAGAATGAATCCTTATTTGGACCTTTTATATTCTTGCTTGTGAATGGGGATAGGGTTAGGGTTGTACTCATGAAGTTGCCTGTGCAGTTTAGAAGGTCTTGCTCATAGAAAATACTGAAAGGTTCAAGGTCCACATATTATTTTAAACACTACAGGAAATTTGATAATGGATTAGTTTCAAATATATCTTCTTCTTGTTTATCTCGATAGGCTGTAGGGAAAGCAAGACAGTCTCCTTATAGCTCCACCTTTTGTTCATTGAGATGTAAGCTAGAACAACCAGTTCATTGTGAAATGTTCTTAAGAAGCTCTGGGTCCCTAGGGATATCCTTGTAATCCTATTCTTCTTGTCTGTATCAGTGATAGGACTAAGGACTGGGAGCACACATAAACTCAATTCTTGGTCATCAAAATCTTGCTCTAAAAATATGTTTTTCATATGTACTTATTTTATTTATGAAGTTTTTCTACACTATTCAAAACAACATGATAGAATCATATTTAATGATCCTTGTCCTTGGAACTAAAATAGGATGTTCTTGCTACAATTTTTTTATTCAGCAAATATTTGAAGGGCAACTATAAGTCAGAAAATGTTTAGATACTTACTGATGAATCAGAAGTAAACAAAACAGACAAAAATCTTCACCCAGAGGAGTTCGAGCATTAGTGAGAATTCCCATTTAACTTCATTTCATCATTAGTCAAAGAAATTTAAGATGAATAGGAAATCCCAACAGAAGGTGGCAACTCTTTTTATCCCTAGCATCAATGTTGATGGAAGTTTCCGTCTAGAATCAATGTGTTCAATCCACAGGGTATTGCTGCAATAACAGGAATCACAATGATCATTATATTCCTACAGGAGCTGCCCAAGGTATGTCCTCACTCTATTAGAGTACATTTTATTATATAAATTCAAAACATACAAAGAAATAATAGCTAACGCTTTAGTTCAAGGAAATCTTAAGGTGTTTCAGTATTTGATTCAAATTTTCAAGAAATAAAATATTATAACTCAATTGCTTATGGCTCATTCTTGATCATGTTTGCTATGCTCCATCACAAATCTAACATTATAGGGGCTAATTAGTATCTCTTTCATGGATTACTTTGTATGTTTATGACATCTTTGGTGTTATCTTCCTAGAGGGCATTTTACTAGGAGTAGAATTATTCACTTTTACTATATCAGGATATTTAATTGTATATAATTCATAAAATTTTTCCACCAAATGCTTTTAAATTAAATTAATCTTTCTACTTATTTATTTATTTATTTTTTGGTACCAGGGATTGAACCCAGGGGCACTTCATCACTGAGCCAAATCCCCAGCCCTTTTTATTTTTTATTTTTGTTTTGTTTCCAGACAAGGTCTTACTAACTTGCTGAGAGTGACTTGGAATAAATTTTAACTCATACATAAAACATAAAAATTATGCTTAATAATGTGGGACTATGTGGTGTTTTGATACTTGCATACATTGCATGTTCAAGTTAAATATATTTGTCTCAAGTGTTTTTTACCTCTTCATGGTGAAAGCATTCAAAATCCTTTCTTATGGCCTTTCAAAAAAATACATAATTGTTATCTACAGTCACCTTACTGGGCAATATCACTCTAGAACTTCTATTTTTGTTTAACTATAATTCAGTACCCACTGACTATCTTCTCTCCATCCCCAATCTCCCAGCCACAAGTTAGGGCAATTCTAAACCCTACCTCTATGAAATCAACCCTCTTTCTTAGATTCCATGTATGAGTGGGATCATGCAATTTTTGTCTTTCTGTGCCTCACTTATTTTTGTGCCTAATGATTTCCAGTTCCATCCATGTTGTTGAAATAATAGAATTCATTATTTTTATGACTGAAAAATATTCCATTGAAAGAGCGAATACTACATTTTCTTGATTCACTCATCAGTTGGTGGACACTTCAGTCGGTTCCGTTTTTTGCTAGTATGAATAGTGCTGTGATAAATATGGGAGTACAGATGTCTCTCCGACATACTGATTTCATTTCCTGTGGCTGTCTATCCATAAGTGGGATTACTGGATCATATGATTATCCCATTTTTATTTTTTTGAAAAATCTTTATAGTATTTTTGTAGTGGCACCAACTTACGTTCCCATGTCCTTTTCTTGACATCCTTACCAGAACTTGCTATCATCTGTGTTTTTGAAAATAGACCATCTTACTGGAGTGAGTTCATAACTCATTATGGTTTTGATTTGCATTTTATATCAACCAGTGATGCTAGAAAAAATTTTTATATACCTGCTGGCCATTTTTTTATCTTCTTTTGAGAAATGCCTATTCTGGACTATTGCCTCTTTTTAATTGAGCTATTCTATTTTAACATTTTATGTTCCAGTTTGTATATGGATATATTTTCTTTTCACTTTACCTTTACCAATACAGCATTAAATGCTATAAAGTTTTTCAGCTCTATTAAATTGAAATATTATATTTTTAAAGTGTTATTACACTGATTACCACTGAGGTAGAGGAACCTCAATAATGTTATGGGACATATGTTTTTCTTCAGTTGTAAATTGTATTCATATTCCCAAAATGTTCCATTACGCCAGTTTTCCTTTGTAATTTACTAATCAGAGTTATATATATATATATATTCTATAAAAAATAACACTTTTACCTAACCATGGAATAATCATAATCATTAGGGGCATTTTATCAGATGCATTACAGAGTCTAATTTCTTAGTTAAAACTCCCAAGAATTTATGCTTTTGATTAACTTTCTTAATCTATTAGATCATTAGTTTTTAATCCAGGTATCTATGAGAATCACCTATGGAGTTTCTAAAACTAACAACAACCTCCTCTGAAATTTTGATTCTGCAATATGTTGGTCTTAGAGACTACATGATCTAGATGTTTTCCAGGAAGATTTTAATGTGAAATCTTGCTTGATAATCACTGGATCAGATTTGGTCAAGTATTTACCAGAATTCTGAAAAACCTTCATAAAACAGTGGTGTACAATAATTCTTGCTCTAAGAAACTGTACTGATTTACAAATGTCATCTAAGTTTCTTCCACTTCTCCCCACCAAGTTCAGGTATCTTGGTTCTTCAGGATCTTTTCTTCCGAGTGAGCTCTTGGCCTTGGCGTGTTTTGATATTTCTTTGAAAAACTATTCTTGAATGATATAATAACCTAGCTCAAATTCTCCCTTTGATCATTTCCAGTGTGCTTGTAATTATATTCCATACATAGTAGATAATGTGAAATGTCACACACTTCTTTTAACCAAAGGGACTCTGGTACCACAACACTATTTGCCATTGATCCAACCCTAAAGAAAAAAACCCACCCTGCCTATGTACATCCATTTTCTGTAGATACAGCAAAATATCAGAGGCTGGTTACTCCATAAAGGACTGGTTATTGTATATTATTGAGTCATTATATTGATGGATGGAAGTTCCAAATACCTTGAACACATCACAAATGGCAGAGTAGCAGAAACGGAAACATGAAGAAAGGATGACAGAATGAGACAGGAAACCAGAGTCTGGGGATGAAGGACCCATCTCGCTCTTTAAAACTCACACCTTTTTTTTTCATTTTTCATTTTTAAGGTAATGGGTATTGAACCAAGGGGTGCTCTATCACTGAAGAACATCTCCAGCCTTTTTTATATATTTGGTTTTTTTAGATTTTGTGAAAATTTTCCATTGAATTTCCAATATTGACCTCAAATTTGTGATACTCCTGCCTGGGTTTCCCAGCTTTCTGGGATTACAGCCCTGTGTCAACATTCACAGCTTTTTTCACGATTTTATTTATTTAGTTTTCTTGCTTTCCAGTACTGGGTATTGAACTCAGGGATACTCCATCACTGAGCCACATCCCCAGCCCTATTTCGTATTTTATTTAGAGACAGGATCTCACTGAGTTGCTTAGGGCCTCGCTACATTTCTGAGGCTGACTTTGAACTCGTGATCCTCCTGTCTCAGTCTCCCAAGCCGCTAGAATTACAGGTGTACCTGGCTACCAGGGCTACTCAAGTCACATTTCCAGTCCTTTTTTATAATTTATTTAGAGTCAGGGTCTCCTGAAGTTGCTTAAGGTCTTGCTAAGTTGCTGAGGTTTGTTTGAACTATCAATCCTCCTGTCTCAGTCTCCCCAGTCACTGGGATTACAGGTGTGCTCCACTGCAACCAGCTCTTTTTTTACTTTTTAAGCCCATAAATATAATTCACTTCATTAGATCATCATTAATGTTTTCTGAGGACATGTCCCCAGAAATATATTTACCTCTCACTTGGTCAATATTAGTGAGGTTAAGTCTCTTAATATCACTAAACTGGGACCCAGCCTTCAGCACATGAACCTTTGAGGACAAATGATATTCAGACTTTACCACTGTCTTTTGTCTGAGCTGAGGATGGAAATAATCAAACTCACCAAAATACCATACTTTCACGTACATCACTGTAACTAATTACATGGAATCAGATAGTATCTCTACATCTCCTAACATGATATATTAATGCTACAAGTTAATAATGATAACGTTAATAGTAACAATATGGCATTTTGTGGTAGGAAAGGTATACCAAGTGAAAAAGTGCTGCCATTATTTCACATGAAAGCTATCATTTCAAACTCAGTTACTTCTGACATTTTCAATTTTTTACAGTGTAGATATTAAAAATAAATGGAAAATATCAGATGAATCTTTAATTGTTGCTGTAATTTAAGTACACCTCACCCTTTAACTTCATTATTGATTAAAAAAAAAAACAAATCCCATTAAATAATTACAAGTTCCAGTAAACAGCAACTTGAGAAGCAGGTGGTTTCAGATCAGAAGTGGTTCTAGGCAGGGCCCTGTTGAAGAAAATGAGGGATAGGCTCTTATACAGTAAGTGTAGAAGTTGAATGAAAGACAGAGGGAGAGAGAGAGAGAGGGGCGGGGGTGGGAGGGAGGGAGGGAGGAAGGAAGGAAACATTTGGTTAATTGCAATTATAAATTTGTCACATTTAATCTATCCCACTAGAAAGTACCAATTAATTAATTAACAATTAATATCTTAATTGTTAAGTTCATTGGCTGCTTCTAACAAATTGAGCTTATATTCTGTTTTGCTTTACAATAGGTATTACTAATAAATAAATAAAACTTCACTTTTATTTCCAAATAAAGCAATATTAAGGTCACTTATGAGGCCCAGCTGGGTTTTTCTGGTCAGGTATTCTCTCATACCTGATCTTTATTTTAATATACTTTAAAATTAGTAGCCCTAACAGAATTTATTGATCATCCTTTCAGAAGATAGATCAGAAGATTGATGGATATCATCTCCATGCACATGACGCTAATGATTGTATTTCTGTTCTACCTCTCCGCCTTGCAGGTCCACCTGCCTGCTTGTCTAACATATTCCCTGCATTACATTTACATCTTTTTAATAGTACTTACATATTTTCTTTTGCTCAGCACCATTATTTCCCCACATATATCTTATTTAATTTTCAAAGTCCAGCTCAAAAACACATCTTTTCTTGAAACCTCCACAAAAGGAATAAATGAAAACCATCTTGATTCTCAGCATTCCTGCCACACTTAGTTCTGCTTTTATAACCACTTATATTGCATCCTATGAAATGTTGGTGGCAATTATAGATCTAAAGCTGCCATGTAATTCTAAAGTGAATAATACTATTTCTCACTTTAGGTAAATATGAGTTAAATTTAACAAAGTTTATTTAAACAAGGAAAAGGAAATTAGCCACTTGCCAGATCAAAGTTGATTCAGAACACCACTCTAATACATTGTATTTATGCCATTGAAAAGAAAGTGATTACAGAAACAACCTGATTTGCTTTTGTTATAGTTTGAAAAAAGAATTGATCCCAAAAGTCATGTAATGACAGCATGGTCCCCAAATTAGCAAGGTTCAGTGGTGGAATGTTTTTTTGACCATTATTGGATCGTGAGGGTTCTGACCTTACTAGTCGATAATCTATCAAGTGTATTAATTCACTGATAATCAAATGGACTACTTGGAGACAGAAGCTAGTTGGAGGAAGTATGGCATACACCAGCAAAGTTTTGTCTTTTCTCCAGCTAATTCCTTTCTCCCCTGCTTCCCGGTTTCCATGAGTTGAGAAGCTTTCCTCTGCCATGTCTTTCCACTCTTATTTTCTTTCTTGACTCAGGCCTAAAGCAATGACGTCCGCAGACTTTGGACTGAGTCGTCTGAAAACATGACCCAAAAATAGACTTTTCTTCCTCTCAGTTGTTCTCATTAGGTATTTTGGTCACAGTGAACAAAAGCTCACTTAACACAGTTCAACTCAGCATTTGCCTGATATGGTCATGTTTTACAGCTTTAAATCTCAGGTTGACTGGAGATTTAGTACCTACCATTGGTGAAGACTCCATTGGTGAGGAAAGACTCATGCATAAGGTTACAATTGGTTTATTCATCAAAATGGAGTGCACTTCTCTATTTACCAAGGATTTTCAGGGCCAGACTTTATCACTGAAGTACAGAAATAGGATTAGGGAAAACTTATTTCAGTTTAACAACACCATGAAGCTTAATTCATCATTGTGTTCCCAGAGCACAACATGTTATGCATTGGCAATAATAGTCATGCAGTTAATGTTTGCCTAATTAAATAAATCTGAATAAAACCTCATGAAAGACATGGGACAAGGGAAGTATGTGGGATCAGGCATATACTGATTTAATATTTATTTGTGAGATAATTTAATGTATATTTTACTTGATTTGTGAGACTGGTCATTTTAATATTATTGTAAGCAATTATATTCTGTAGAAATTCTATCAAAAATGTATGAATTTTTATCATAAAAAGAATTATTACATACAAATTGAGCTTCATGATAACAGTACACATACACAGATATTTTGAAATATGAGATTATAGACTATGCCATTTCCATGTATAATTTATTTTGTGTGCTGTTTGGTCTTGAATAATAATGAAGTATATCTAGCAAATTTCATTAAATTAAATTGGATATAATTAAAAGTGTGACAAGTGGATATAACAAATATAAAAATGAAACAAAATCACTGAAAGTGGCATAATATTAATTCCAAATAATGAGTTAGTTATGATTGTTTAAAAATGCAGTGATTGCCTTATTATTAAGCTTATGATTTAATGTAATCCACCCATAAACAAATGCATTCTCTTGTTAGGTAAAAGGCACATGTTAATGAACTAATCAAAGAAGTACTTATTTGGAAGCTGTGTTGAATCAAGTAGATATTCTTGAACATTAATAAAATGCTTTTAAAGTCCACATGATTTCTTCCGTTAAGCAACTCACAAATTATTTGTATTTATATGAGTAATATATATCCAAATATCCATCCTGGAAGAATTCTATCAGTCCTTGATTCTCAAGCTTAGTGATCTCTATCCTCAAATAAAGATATAATTATCCAATACTTCCCATCCCTGGTTTATCCACAGTAGAATATTGCCCGTCATCTACTTGGTAACTTTGCTACTAAAATTATTTTCTGGAGACCAGCAACATCAGCATCATGTGGAAGATTTATAAGAAATTCAGTCTTAAGACTGTTCTAATTATATAACCAGAGTCTGCAGTTTGAAAAGAATGTTAGGTAATTTTTATGTGCCTTAAAGTGTCTCAGTCACTTGTTCTCTAGCAAATGATCCTTACATATCTAACTCAGTAACCAGCTCTTCCACTCTCAAAAACTGCTACTCAGTGAAGATGTTGTTTCTCCACCTGAATTTGTTGTGTTTTTAGAATGCTTTATCCATTTTTCTATCTCTCTGCCTTCATCTTGGCTATTTCTTGAGAACACTACTTCCCTTGTATTCCAACAACTAGTTACAAGTTATTCTCTCAAGTTAACCTTTGGGACCTTGGGCTTAGCAACAGAGAGTGCAGGTTAGTAACTTCTGTGTATACTGTTGCTACCTACAAATTGTGGATATTCTGCTATCTCAACAACATATTCTTGCTTCTGGGAAACAAACAGCATAATATCAACTCAGACTCAAAGTATTTTATTCTATATTAGAGAATTAGCTCATGCAGATCAGCTGCCCTTACAATTGGCTTCTTTATTTGAAAGATGAGAATAGCTTAAGGACATGGGTCAAATTAATTGTACTTAAAACTCACACTAAAACTTCCAGCATCCAATGGTGATAATATCAATTCTGATTTCTGATCTTATGGCTAGTGCCAGAGTAATATCAATATTCCTATTCATTCTCATTCCAAGGAGACAAATAATTGCATATCTAAACATGTCATATCCCATGCTCTTTTGATCATGTCAACATGTATCCTAATGTTATGTATAACTAAAAGGAATCAATAGCAAATTACATTCTTAAGAAAATGCTGAGTAAGATGAAAACAAATATATTAAGTAAATTTAGAAGATCTTGCTTCAGAACTGTGTTAATCACCATTTGGAATATCAGGAGTTACACCTAAAAGATTTTCTTTGTTGCATTTCAAGAAATAATCACATGTTGAGAAATCCTCAAGTGTCATAAGGCTGGTGGTCTCTAGAACAGTACAAAATAGTCTTCGAAAAGCATAACAAAATACTTCTTTGCAATAGGTTCCGATGTATTCCATGGGAGATTCAAAACCTCCCTGAATTTTTTTTTTTTTTTTTTTGGTACCAGTGATTGATCCCAGGGTTGTTGAACCACTGAGCCATATCCCCACATCCTAAGTTCTTTTATATTTCTTATTTTTATTTTTAGACAGGGACTTACTAAATTGATGAGAATGACTTTGAAATTGAAATCCTCCTGCCTCAGCCTTTGGAGCTGCTGGGATTACAGGCAAGTACCACCACACCTGGCCCTCACTGAAAATTCTTATGCCAGTTAACTATGTTGCTTATAGAAAGTAGAATGCTTAGCAATTACATATATTGGGGAAAGTTGTACAAAAGTGAATTGCAGAGCGTGGTAACAGATTTTTTAAAATTACTCCAATCTTTTAATTTATGTCATACGAGGTTGTACAAATATTCCAGCCCATCTTACCATAAACCCACTGGTCCCTTTTCCTCACCAGAATCATAATTTCAGCACTGAATGAAAACCATTTTAATTTTTGTTTTTTCAAAAATATCTAGCTTTGATAATAAATGTTATCAAAATTAGCAAAATTAGCTAATATTGGAATTTTAATGGTAGCTAACAATATGCTTTCAAAAATTTCTGGAAGATATTGATTCATTCATCTTTTTACTCTAAGAAACTGACAAAAGGCATGACAGCAATGTCACACACTTTTCAAAATTAGTTTTCCATTTTATCATTGTGTGATATTCAGCTTGCCTTATTTGAATGGGCTGTTTTATCACAGCATGCTCATTAACTCCTATGTTTATCTTCATGTATTTTTATGAATGAATTTTGATGAACATGATCATTCTTTACATCTCCAATTTTAAAGTTTATCATCTTTAATTCTTTTATGAGTCAGTCAAAAGCAAGAGACATCAGCATGTCCATCTACTGCGAACACTACAACTCTCTGTACATTCCGAGAAATATATGCTCAATTTCAAATTGCAAATTTGTTGGACTTCTCTCTATTATATGTTCTGCTGTATTAGTTAGCATTGTTTATGAATCATCACAGTAATACAAATAGCATTCTCTGACTATATGATCTGTAATCATATGCAAAAGGATATATTTGGGGTAAGGTACATTTTCAAATACATGAACACAGTCCTCATATATGGGAACCTAATGGGTTTGTTACTGGGATGGATGCTTTGGATTTATTTATGTTTATAACCAATACTAGCTCCAAGATACACAAAGAAAGGTAGCAATAGTGCTTATCTAAACACCACCTATTAACCTGACAAATGATATGCCATTGCTTTAACAAATCAGTTGGGCAACCAAAGAATGTAATAACTGTTCCAGGTTGAATTAATTCCTTAAAAAAATTGCCATGTAAGAACAAAATGCTAATACAATTTTGACAAATAAGACACATAGGAGAGATCAATATTATAGTCCCATCATTAAAATTGGGACTTGAGCTTTGGAACACTGATGATGAAAATAATGAATTATTCAAATTCAAGAATGTGCAGACCATTCCTGCTGCTAGAGTTATGTCATTTCCAATTATGATAATGTCTAGTAATCCCTTTTTAATATTGAGAATACCTAACTCATATGCCAGGAGTTCGCTGTGAATTGGTATGTCCTATGTGGCTACTTTGTTCACCATTTGCAATGTTAAGGGCAATAGTTATGGCATAGATTAACCATTTTCTTACAGTTCTTTAATATTAGAACTGAAATTGATTGTGTGATAAAGATGTGTCAAGGTAATCATATGTTATCTCAGGATGCATTATGGAACCATTCTATAAGTTGATTTAAAAATCGAAAGGACAAGCTTGAATTCAATTTTTATCATAAACACTGAGAGGAGGTCATAATTAATTTGCTTTCCTTTCACATATTATTTAAAAGTATTGACAAGCCATTAAAATGTACTCAAATACTCTTAAACCTCCTGGGTAATTTCTGAACTGTGAGGCATATTGGTATAGTAATAAGTTCTAAAATTTTTTGTATTACTGTTTTTCAAGAGTATCAAAATTGCCAAGTGTGGTGCCGCACACCTGTAATCCCAGCTGCTTTGGAGGCTGAGGCAGGAGGATCTCGAGTTCAAAGTCAGCCTAAGGAAATGTGAGGTGCTAAGGAACTCAGTGAGACTGTCTCTAAGCACAAAACAAAATAAGGCTGGGGATGTGGTTCAGTGGTCAAGTGTCCCTGAATTTGATCCCTAATACCAAAAAAAGAAAAAAAAAGTATTAATATTATCTAGCAACCTAGCTTCCTGCACCATGCAATTTGTAGCCAAACATCAAATCCTAACTATACCTTCTCTTCCCAGATTTGACTACATGACTAAGTGGCATATCAAATGTGGTCTCAAATGTGTATTATAGTCTGATCTCTTAGATAGGATGTTTATCTGTATCCTTATTAAAAGATTTACCAGGACTTTAAGATTACATTTAGGATGTCATAACAGGGGCTCAATTGCCTCTTGAACTTAGATAATTAGATTAATATACAGTGTCTCTCACATCTGGGGTTAATATTAGAGTGTAAGTTTCCTGGAGAAGTTCCAGGAAGAATAAGAACAAGATCTGTATGGAGAAGCTCATTCTCATTTAATCATTTAAAGTATTCCCTTGAGTTTTCATACTTAGTCAATGAGATAACCATTACTTCAATGGACTTCTAAATATGAAACTCCTGAAAATGTGACTGTGTTGGCTTTATATTAGGTTTGCAGTATGAGGTAAGGTGCTCTTATTCTGATTTTGATCCATTATGTATTGTTCAGATCTACACCAATGATGCTGAGATATTGTTTGTTTGTTTTTTGGCAAGGGTGTATCAAGGCAATAAAGGGTTAGATGGCACTGTCTCTTTAATTGGTGTTGCAATAAAGGCTTAGGTCATACTGTCCCTTTTATTGGTGTTTCTCTTCCTATATCTTATTCTTTTCACTGTTAAGGTTCCCTTAACAGTTGTGCTGTTTTGATACTTTTGGCAGCGGGAAATGTGGGGTTATTACTTTTAATTGTCTTGTTGTCATTGTTTTCCTGCCTGCCCTTTCTAACAAACCTTATAATGTTTTATAAATTTCTCCTAAAGCAGCATCCAGGCACTAGGAATTGAATGGAGTTTTGTGCTGATAAATACGTTGCTATTATTCATCCCAAACTTTTTATGCGAGTCAGATCTCCATATTGTCATGAAATTAGAAAGTCTTATGTAAGCACATGATGGCAACAGCCATTTAGGGCAGGTTACCTTCTACCTAGTTATTTTGTGCCCCCTCTTACCCTTTTTTTCCTGACTTTCTGAACCATCACATCTTTGACGAAACAACATAAGGCATTTACAATAAACTGAACTCTGAGGAAATTTGAACAACAAAAAAATTCAACTACTATAATGGAGGTTCCCTTTCAAAATCTGAACCCTGAATCAGCTTTGTGAATTTTTAGGTATCCATGAACTAATCATTTAGACACGAAATTTTAACGTGTTCACCAACCTTCTTCATTGCTTAACATTTTTTTTCCTCTTACAATCACAAATATTGTGAAACTCACTGAACAACATTTATAACAGCCCAGGCCAGCAAGTCATAAGAATAGAAATAGAGAACATTGCCACTTTTTTTGTTGGTAGTCACGTACCCCTTCTTGCTATTTATTGTTGTAAATATATACTGAAAGGAAGAGACATTTCTGAAGATGACCTAGTTTGTGAGTTTGCTTCTGACATTACCAACTTGTTGGACAAGCTGAAATAAAATTCATTTGACTTGTTGAACGGAAAAAAAGTAAATCATCCACTTGTTAGTCTCATAAATTATGTCATTACCAATTGGCAGAACATGCAGTGGAAAATGTGCATGATTTTATTTTACATGTAGTAGACATTTGATTTTAATACAATTTTAATAAAAATAATGCATACATTAATAAGCAATATTGCTCTTTCAAAATACTTGCTAAAACTGAAATCACCACAAAAGAGGGTGTTTTCATTCACAGTGGTTCATAGTGAGACTATTGGCAAATGGCATAGAGAGGAGTGTGGTGAATTAAAAGTTTTACATTTGCCTGCTGCAGGCATTTTAATACCTGTTCAGGAGTGATTGGTCATAAAATTCAGTTACTAGTGGACCTGTAAAGTATTTTGTCAAGGAATGGAAATAAAATGTATTAGAAAGGTAAATTCAGGATTTATTTTTCCCAGAGGGGAAGTTGTTGAAAAGAGAGTGGATACTAACATGAGGCTTATTTGAAATATGCTTGCATTGTAGTACCATGATGGCCACATTCAGTATTTAAATCCAATTAGTCATCTATCTCATGCAGAGGCACTTGGCTGGACATCAGTATTTAGACTAACAAGGGCAAACATTTTTTTCATAGAATAAAATAATTTATGCAGACAATTACATCTCCTACATATGGAGTCATTGATCAATATTTAATTTTTTTTCTTCAAAAGCTTTCTATAATTTTTAGAACACAAGAACAAAGTACTATATGTGGCATTTGTATGTGCAAAAGAAAAGCACAACATATTTTTAAATTTTTAATATTAATCTTAATTCCTACTTCAACTAACATATCAGGTAACTGAGAAAAGTATGCCACTATGCTGGTCAATTTTGTCCAATAATAGATTGTCATTTTATACTCTGCTAGAAATTTCTACTTCTGACACATAACTCTGTACACAAATGATGTGTTCAACAAATTTAACTATATTAAGAGGAATTTGTATAGTTTGATGTCTCACAATGAAATTTCTAGATCTAAGAAGAGGCCTAAATAAAATAGAATAGTTGTTTCATGATTAAATAGATTTCCCTCTATTACTATTAGAAATAAGCATATAAGGTAGGAAATCAGAATAGTAATAGGTCAAACATTTTTGAAAATGGCAATTATAGAAGGGAGACTAATAGAGTAGAGTTAGGGGATCAGGAGGAAAAGAGAGTAGGGGGTCAGGGGGAAGTACAGGATAATGAAATCTATCAAATTATGCTATGTCCATTATGGTTATATCACAATAAATCTGCTTTTATATATAGTTATAGTGCACTAATTAATTTAATATAACATAGCAATAATAATGATAGGAAGATAAGTAGAGTAGAGCAAGAGAATCACAGGGAGTAAGAAGGGGATGGAAAGGGAAGGCCCTGGGTAATGACATTGGTCAGGTAATATTGGCTGTATGTTCAAAAATGGCATAATAAATTCCACTATTATTTATAATTATAATGCATCAAGGAAAAATAAAATATATAAAAGTAGCATTTACATCAGTAGAGATTTGGAGAAAGCTTAGATGCCTACAAGGAAGAATGTAGATGACCCAGGAAGTATTCACAGTACTGGAATCCATGTCCCAAGCAATTAGGCTTTAATAAAAGGAAGAAATACCATGTGCCTTAGTTTGTATTCAGACTGTGCCTATATCAGTCAGAGTCTGTTCCCAAAGGAAAATATCTCCATATTTTTTTAATGTCCCTTAGGGTGGTGAGTGCATTTAGTTTTACTCACTTCTATTAAATTCTTAGCAATTTAGTCTCTGAACAAAAAATAATCAATTACTTATAATGCTGAAAATGATGTCAGATGACTTATAATTGTCTCCTTTCCTCATGAAATACTATATTATGCATTTAAAGGCAATAATATCATTAATATTACTAAATAGTGTTTTAATTATTTTCTGGTGTTCTAATTATTTTCTTATGATTATTTTCTTAGGATTTTATTTAGAAGTATGTCAAATAGAATGAGTGATTCTTTAGAGAGGTTAACAGAGAGAATATTTCAAACTATAATTTAATTGTCAAAAGTGACTGACAATAAAATACAAACATTTAATAATTAAAAAATAAAGTAGAATACACAGTATCAGATTTATTAATTGCATACAAGGAAATTGAACAAATGAAAGTACATTAAGTCTTTTGGGGAAGCCCTTTGGAAGAAAAGTAGAAACTTCGAAAAAAATTTATGGTATTAATCAGAAAACTAAACCTACCTAGAAATTAAAAAAAATTAAAATAAGGAAGATATTGAACCAGAAAACTCAAGATTTTGTTAAATGCTCACGTGGAATCCTATAACAAGACACAACAACAGCAACAAAAAAGAAAGAAAGAAACCAAAAAGAAATACATTGACAGTGATAATCAGCAACTGAAAGTCTATTGTTGGTACCAAAATCGATAGCTAATAGAGCAAAATAAGCAGAGTCAAGTGCAGAAAAGCTAACTAAAATTTCTCATTTTGGAAATGAGACAGAAAAGTTAAGATGTAATGGAAGAAGGAGAGAAGTAAACAAGGGGGAATGAAATAAGGCAGGAACAGGAGGAAAAAAAGACGAAATTTTAAAATCTATATAACTATGATTAGTCATCATAGGAGTAATAAGATGACAATTACTATTTTGAGAATATCTACTGTAATTTGAGATTACAGACTGAAGATAATTGCTACTAATATCTGTTATACTATGTAGAATTCATTTTCATATAAGGTGATATAGACTATATCTAACTAACATATTGTAAATTTGACTTCCAGTAGCATATATTGATCTATATTGCAAACTACATGATAAATGTAATGATTAATTTGGTAGAGAAATGTATGGTTTTCTATTATATCACTTTTCCACAATAAAACAATATTTACAATGCACAAGTATTTTATACAAATGCTAATTAATAATTTTCTTTTACATTAAAGTGCTACAATTCCCTAGTAATTGTATGAGCAAAGAATTTCATAATATTGTCAAGAACACATAGGTTTTTGCAATTTAGAATAATCATTAACACATCATTATATGTTTATATAAAGCCTAGAATTTAGTTATTCTTGTAACTCAAAATTATAAGTAAATAAAAATAGAAAGATGCAATTTATTATATTGAAAATTGTATTTCAAAGGTTAATAGCAATAATAATAACAATAAAAATATACATGAAAAGTGATGCCCTGACAATAACTTGTAAACAAGCAAAATGTTTGGAAAAAATAATTTGAAATTTAAAAAATAATTTTCATTTATGAAACATGCATTTATACATATTTGTATATATGTGATACATTTATACATGAAAATCTGCAAATGTACACATGAATATAATTTATTTATATTTAATTGACACATTATAATTGTACACAAAAATTGGATTAATCATGCATTACTTGAACATTTGCATAAGTAATTCAATCCTCTCATTCCCAGACCTTTCATTTCCCTCCCTAATTCACTTGTTCTTCTCTACCAATTTTCCTCTTATTTTAATTTTGTAGTTAGTGCATTATAAACAAACATAAACATAAATATATTTTATATAGGTATGTCTCACATTGCAGGGTTTATAGGATCTTTCTGATTAAATTTGAAAAATAAGTATTTTTTAAAGTTGCAGTTGCTCTTTTAATTTTATTCACAAACTTAAAGTGTATTTCCAGAGCACACTTGAATCTGTAACAAGGTCATCTCTTAAGTAATGCTTCTGATTTTCAATTGTCCTACACACATTAGTGACTGACTGTAATTCAGATTTTATTAAAGTTAGAAGATGACTCAGTACAGTGGTTTCTCCAGGGACTGTTTTTCTTCAACTACTACCAAAACACAATGGTGAATAAAAACTTTATATTCACATTTAGCAAAACTTCCTAATCTCCAGTTCTTCATGACGAACCCCATTGGACATTCCCACTTGAATGACTTGTGAACAATTAAAGTTTCAAACCTTGTCCCTCCAAACATATCTATTTACTCTACTTAATAGCTTAATGAATGACTCTGTAATGTACCCATTTATCAACAGGTCATGAAAGAATAGAGTCAGAAAGGAGGAAAAAGAAAGTTATATTACCTTTTAGATATATTTCCTTTTTCTATTACACATAATAAATTATATTGACAATTTTATCTGATAAATACCAATTGCATTTGCCTGTTCCTATGAAAATTCGTGTCAGTATTTTAAATTTTTTTTTAGTTACAGGTGGACACAATACCTTTATTTAATTTATTTATTTCTCATGTGATGTTGAGGATGGAACCCAGAGCCTCATGTGTGCTAGGCCAGTGCTCTACTGCTGAGCCACAACCCCAGGACTTCATATCAGTATTTTAGTTCAAGATCACATTATTATTTTTCCTGGTTTCTTCTCTAATATACTCACATTATTTCAATTTTTCACCCTCAATAAATCATGTTTGTTTTTAGTAACAGACATATTCATTTGTGTTATTCCCTTGCTGAATATTTTGAAAATGGTTTAATTTTAATCTTGAGAAGTGCTATAGTTTGGATCTTGAATGCCCCCAAAGGCCCATGTGTTGGAAACTGGTCCTTACCCTGTGAAATTCTTGAGAGCCATAGGGGTCTTTGGGAGGTGGGACCTAGTGTGAGGAAGTTAGGTACTTGAGGGCATGCTCGTGAATGAGTTATTAGGTCACTGGTGTCTGTTCTCTCCCCCTACCAGCCCTTTCTCTCTTCTCTCTCTCTCTCTTGCCTCCCAGCCATAGTGAGGTGAGCAGCTTTGCTCTACCAAAGCTCTTCAGCATGATGTTCTGCTTGATCTCAGACCCAAAAGAATTGGAACTAAGCAAACATGGACTGAAACCTTTGAAACCATGAGCCAAAAGGTCAAACTTTCCACCTTTATGTGGGTTTATCTCAGGTATTTTTTTTCACAGTGACTAATATCTAATACAAATCTTTATCAAGGTTGATATCAAATCTTATTTTTAAAAATAATTTTTGATGGTGCCAATTTTTGAACCATTGCCTTGCACATGCTAGGCAAATGATCTGCCATCTGAGCTGTACCTCCGGTCCTCCAATTGCTTACTAGTATACGCCCACCATTCTCTTTAGGAAATGTTTGTACATTACTTCACTACCAAACCTTTTGTGCTTTCTTTCATTTTCACACTCCTCTCCAATTGCATATCCTGCTTCCATTCCTTCATTGAAGTTACCTAGTAGGTCTCAATGCCACCATATTCACTCTGTAGAGAATTTCCTAAGGGTCTGAATAAAGGATCAGAAAATATTTCACTTTTATGCACACTGCTTATTTTATACACTTCCTTGATAACAATAGCCTAATATATTAGTTTATTGTTTGTGATGTGTACCTCCAGGCACAATGAAAGATGTCTCAAATGATTTGGATCCTGAAAGTTGTCTTACCACCTTAAGACCAGCATTCTCCACAAGTGAACTGGTGTCAACTACTCTACTATAACGATAAGCCTTGTTGTGAAAAGAAAAAAGTTAAATCAAAAGTTTTCCAATATTTAAAACTATCAATGACTCATTCTATGAATTGCATGAAATTGATAATATTCAAATTAATCCAAAATGAATTTACCCTAAAAAAAAATACTGGTAACTACTAAGCTAGTTAGACAGGATGTTTGTTACCTTGTCAGGATGTGCAGGACCATCTAATATCTCAAGCTGGCAGAAACCTGATTAGTTAGGTTCATAAATATCCTCCACCTATGTAGGTGACTTCTCGCCCCTATAAATAATCGCAGATGAGGGACTTGTGTTATCCAAAATATGTCTATGACTTTAATGAGTCCCTAAAATGAAAATTGTAAAACATTACCTTTATTTGACTTATTTCTACAAGACTCATTCTTACACCAAACAGGCAAGTGTCACAATATGAAATTTTATATATGTCTGCTAGCAAAAATGTTTCCCCGAAAAGTTTATTCTAGCCAATTTTAATGACTTATTTTGAGAAGATACTCTGTAGAGAGCAATTTGAAAGATTTTAGATCTATTTTGAGGGTATATAATCAGATGAATATAACTCTCAAAATATGAATCGAGATTTCTTCTTTGAGAGATAGAGTCAACAAATTCTTTGGAATCATTACCATGGGTTAGAATTTACTCAAGGAAAAAAGACAATTTCCTTTCCTTGATCAGCCCAATATAATCTTATTAAAAAACTCTCAGCAAAGTTATCAAATTAATAAAGGTATTTTTGATGTTCTTTTCTTTCTTATATTTGCTTGTTTCATTGCCCATTCTTATTTCTTTTGCATTCTCAGATATATCCTAATCTAAGACCTATTTATCTATCTAGGTTTTAAATGTAAAAATACCTAATTTTATTCTAAAAGTGTTCTTGTATTCTTTGTATTATTCATCTAAATTCTAAATTTAGCTTAACTGACTAGAAAAAAGTATACATATATTATATATAAGGTGAACATAAATTTTAGATGTATTGTAATGAATTCCTGTATACTTTACATCACAAATATATTTAATAAATGCATATTAAATTCTGACACAATAAAATAAAAACTATCCACAATGTGTGAAGAAAAATAATTTTGAGATAAAATACAATTCAGTCTTCTTTCAGCCTTGTGGACAATTGCCTATTTAACTTGTACTTTACGTCTCCTTCCTTTATTTCAATTTTAAAACAAATGCAACTTTAAAATTTAAAAAAGATCATCATGCTTCTGTGACTATTGAAATGAGAAGAATTTGTAAAGGACTCAGGAGTCCCTTATACCTCTGTCACGTAGGAGCACGACTGCCATTTCTAAATGTGTTTTACTTTTCTACAGCTCTTCAGAAAGTACAACTATTTTTTTTTTCTATTTCAGAAACTCAAGATCACCTTGACAATGATTGCCCCATTTGAACCATTTGAGAAAGAACAGCAGAGCAATTTTTCCAAGGACTAAACAGTTTCAAATGGGCTGAGATACTGATCCCAGACAGCCAAATGACCATTAAAACAGAGATGGGCGGTTGTGGAATATGAAACTAATTTGAGAAATGTGTATTCTGACATTTTTTTTATTACAAAGCAGACATAAGCTCTGTATTTCCTTCTAGATATGGGGAGAAGTTATTCTTGCCACAGAAATAAAAGGACAGTTAAAGAGGGAAACTCATTTATATAGATTTTCAAATGATTGAGATAAAACCAACAATACCAAATTGATATAAGTGGGGAAATGATGAGTGCAGGAAACCACTTAGCATCTGACCCTTGCCACTCTGATCTGCTCAGAGACATTAGGAGTTGTCACAAAATCAAGCAAACACCCAAAGCAGGGAAGAATGTAAAAATGTTTAGAAACTACACTGCATCCAAACCCAAGACATAGAATAGAAATGTCCCCATGCTTAAAATCATATCTCTTGAAATATTTAAAATGATTTGGTATAATCTTAACTCAACATTACACTAAATAAAGTGTTGTTTACCTATATAGATTTACATTTACAGTCATTTGGCTGAATGCACTAGTCCCTGAATGTAGCTCATAGAACCAGGGCAATTTATACATTTCCATACTTAATATAGTTAGATATTTAATTTGATTTGACATAGCATTCTGATAAAAAAAATATATCATCACAATTTTAAGGCTGAATATTCCTGGGTAGGGAGAAGTTGAAACACTTTCCTCAACTTTTATTTTGTGTCCTGGATCAAGTCACTGATAGAAAAAGGAATCCTAGGCAGGGGTCATAGGGGTCTTTAACAAGTCATCATTAAATGATCCATGTGAATTTAACTTGACAAGAATAAAACTTTCTTTATCATTCTTACATTCCTGGAACACCAGAGCTCAATGCAAAAATGAAAAATTGAACATGAAAATCCACACATACTTCTGCTCTTGAATTTTTATTAGTTGTTTGATTAAAGATTCAATTCTAGTGGTATAATTGCAAAAGTCTATATAGTCTATTCTTGGCTGAGAAAACTCATTTGTAAGGTGTTCTTTGTGAGCTAAAAATAATTCTTCATCCTCTTTATCAGTACTTTCCCTTTTTTACAAAAAAAAAATGAAGTTGCATCTGAAATCGTATCTAAACAATTCTTGTCAGTTATGCAATCATTCTTATACATTTCAGGAATGGTGCCATATTATTTTTTGGTAATCATTTGCAAAGTCTGAAGAGTCTTTCCTTAGAGGCTATGCAAATTTTTGTTAGATATAAGCCTTCTCATTTATGATTTCAGGAAGTCAACATAACCCATCTGCCACTTTCACTTCCCAGCTGTATGCAGGTTTGCCAAATGGCTCTAAGTTGAACTTTACTCTGCTTTGCAGGCTACACTTTACGCACCTCACTCACATTTTCCTTGTGTTCTTCAACATAGATAAAGGTGCAGATGGTACTGAGAGAGGAGCAATGCATTTGGGGACATGCAATGTTAGAAATGCAAGGATTTTGATGGAACATTGAATTATAGTCTTAAAAAGCAAACTAATTTAGTTAAAGAGTGGACACTAATGCAAGGAGTGATTATAGACCTTAAAATGTTGCCTGATATCTACATTCTGTTTCCATATGTACTTGAGAAAGTCATTTAGTTTCATGGCTACTTTTTTAAACATTCTCAAATTAACAGCTTATAAATTTGCAATAATTTCCCAAGGATGTTGGTTTAAAAACAAATCCAGATAGATGCACAGACTATAGATAGATCGTAAATAAATAAATATGTAAATGATGGTTATCACATTGTAGAACTATTTTTATTTATTACCTGTTTTATAAATTACTTAGAACTAATAAATGAATTCAGCAAAGTAGAGGATAGAAAGTGTTGTAACTAATATTTAGAAGGACATGTTCTGATTATTATTGTCATTTAAAACAAGAGTTGGGCAATTAGACAAATCCTTATAAACAAGACTATCTTAATGAGTTCTAATTTTTCTGAAATGTCCCACATAAAAACATATTGTGAGGAATTTATTCCCTTAAAATTGCCCATTGGAAAGGTTATATTTGGTCACCATCATTTTGATGACCCAGATTTTTATATGAAAATCCTTAAAATTCTTTTAGTCACTAAAGTACAATTTGTATAATTCCCCAGTTTTAACCATGCACTAATATGTGGGCTGACAGATTGATAAATGTTCTTTTCATGTTTTTTTGTTATCTTTCTAAGAAAAGCAGCAACAATAGGGAGACAGGACATTATACTCCAGTGGATAATGGTAGAGGAAAGGGTGATCATTCACTTTTGAACTCATGTTCATTTCAATATACTCACTGTGTACAGTGCCAAAAGATGAAATAAAATGTGAAACAGACTTTGTGCACATTTGTAAACTCTCCCCATTTAGATGATATTAGAATCACATTCTGACCACAGAATTTGGGCACTTGTGCAGAAACAACATCAAAGATAAAATTTAAAAAATATTGTCATTATAAGAGTTGGTGTTTTTCATAGTCTAAATGAATGCCTGGTGTCATATTCAAAAGACCCTCTTTACTAAGTGGTAGCTTTTACACTTGAAGGGACATTCATCAAAACTTAATGTTAGGAGAAATCCCATCATATCTGCTTCTTGGTGCCAGAGACTTCAGGATGAAACAAACAAACAAACAAAAGAGACAAGTTTTTCTGTAAGGATGTCAAATGATCCTAACGGTTTTGACTTTCTTGTCAGTTTAACCATTATCCCCCGTGCTTCTGAAACTCATTTAAAATAAATGTTAAGGAAAAAGGACCATTCATCACTTGTGTAATTTGAGAAAAGAGAATGAACTGCTTTTTTTCCTTTCAAATAGTGCACCAGTCAAATCAGCATACAATGGAGTCATCAAAGATATGCATTCATTTTTCCACATTAATAACAATAATTCCAGCTGAGCATGGTGACATAGGCCTGTAATTCCAGCAGCTCAGGACCTGACACAGAAGATCCAAGTTCAAAGCCAACCTCAGCAAAAGCAAGGCACTAAGCAGCTCAGGGAAACCATGTCTCTAAATGAAAAATACATAATAGGACAGCTACTGTGGCTCAGTAGCTGAGTATGCCTGAGTTCAATCCCCAATATCTGGAAAAAGAAAAACATTCCAAAGAAGATGTTCAATTTATAATTACATTTTTTGGTTGAATTTAGTGAATGATGATGATTATAACTGATACAGGACAATAAAGTCATGATATTCACTATGGGTTTTTTTATTTTACTTTAAAAATATCACATTTTAAAATTGTTATTGTCTTTTAAAAAGTCAAGAATGACTGTGTTAAACACTCTTATGGACTGGTCAAAAATTCGTCTTTTTAATTTAGAGAAAATTTTATTTTTGAATTTCTTTAATTGAATATGCATAAATATCAATATACTAAATGACTCAAAAGAGACTCTAAAGGAGTCAGAATATAAAATATATAGCAATTGAATATTATAGGTTGTGCTATATTTATTTTAAAGATATTTTGGAAAAACCTATATTTTGGTAGTCATGGAATATATTTGCTATAGAATTTTTTATATATAAAATGTATTTCTATTCTCAAATTTCTCAGTTAATTTTTTTCCCGAGTAAGTTCTATAATTATTTTATCTAGTTTGATATCTACTAAAAATGATGTGACTTTTAATTTGGGACCCAAGAAACACAACCATTTATAAATACCCTTATATAATCTAATGTTCTTACTAGATCCAGAGTTTAGAACTGATACTTTGAGGGGGAGAGATCCAAGATGGCAGAATAGATGAAGTCGAGTTCCTGGCTGCTCCTGGCTTGAACCAGGAAAGCAGACAGGCAGCTTTTCTGCAAGATGAGTAAACAAAACAAATGAACAGACAAAAAAATTTTAAAAAGTAAAATAAAAAGAGAGTGGGGGACTTTATTGAAAACTAAACTGGACATTCAAAGCAGACTGGGACACAGGAGTTTGGATACAATAAAACAAGGAAAAAATCCCAGCAGCACAGCCACTGCCACAGCTAGGCAGGAATCTCCCGTCAGAGAGGTCCCTCTGTGAGCATAGTAGAGGGATATGGCAATTAAATGAATCCATATTTTTGACAAGCCCAAATCTTGGTGGAAGCCTCCAAGACCCCCTAAATCCAGCATCCTACATTCCTGTAGAATCAGCAGCATGTGGTTGACACCAAAGTCTGCTTCCATCTCCAGCAGTAGCCAAGCCTCTGAAGACCCTTGAAACAGTAGCCTCTGAATGCTGGGTAGCTGAGCATGTTGAAAAAACTTTCTAGACCCCCTTGTGCAAGAAGTGTGCCCCACTGGTTTCTTCTAAGAGAATTTTCAACTTTACTCCCTTGAGCTTGAGATGGGTGTGGTCTTGTCAGCATCTGAGATACCCTCAAGCCATCTTTCTCTCTGTCTCTAAGCATAGTCTTTAGCATTCTTTAGTGGTGGTAATGTTTTTAATAGCTGCAACTTCCTTAGTCCTAGTTTTACTCCTGCCTTTCAAGTCCACCTTTCTAAAATCATTTTGCTCTCCTTTGTGCTCCTATCACAATAAATTTGGCTAAAAGCTTCCAGGAATATCTGTGCCACTTCCTGAATGCTGTGCTGCCTAGACATTTCTTCTTCCAGATTAAGAAGTTCATTGCTTCAAAATCAGCCTCATAGAAAGTCTCGGTATCTCATACTTGACAAAGGAGGCAAAAACATGCAATGGAGAAAAGACAGCCTCTTCAACAAATGGTGCTGGGAAAACTGGAA
>JAJEJO010052114.1:0-44550 GCA_020662805.1 Glaucomys volans | reverse complement strand
TATCTCACATCCAAACCATAACAATAATCTTGAAAATAGAGTTGACCACAGAGAGAAGATAAGAAACCATGAGCAGAATTTCCAAAAATTATGGGATAACATGAAAAGACCCAATTTAATGTTTATTGGGATAGATGAAGGTGCACAGAAACAAATCAAAGGAATGAAGAAATTTTCAATGAAATAATATCAGAAAATTTCCCAAATCTAAAGAACAAAATGGAAAATTAAATACAAGAGGCTTACAAAACACTAAATATGCAAAATTTCAACAGACCCACATCAAGTGCCATTATAATGAAAATGCCTACCATACAGAATAAGGATAGAATGTTAAGGGTTGTGAGAAAAAATATCAGATTACATATAGGGAGAAACTAAAACAGATTTCAGCTGATTTTTTAACCCAGACACTCACAGCTAGGATGTCCTGGAATAACATATACCAAGCTCTGAAAGAAAATGGATGTCAATGAAAAATCCTGTATCCAGCAAAATTAAACATCACATTTGAAGATTAAATAAAAACCATCCATGAAAAACAAAATTTAAAAGAATTTGCAACCAAAAAGCCTGCACTTGGGAATAGTCTCCAACAAAATATTCCATGAAGATGAAATGAAAAATTAAAAAAATAAAAGTGAAAACCAGCAAAGAGAGGAAGTCCACTATAGGAATACTCAATCAATGAAGAATCTCATTCAATTTAAAACTAGAAATAGACCAAAATGACCAGGAACACAAATCATATCTCAAAAATAACCTTGAACATTAATGGCCTAAACACACTGATCAAAAAACATATACTGGCAGATTGGATTAAAAACAAGACCTAACAATATGCTGTCTCTAAGAGACTCACCTCATAGGCAAAGACATCTACAGCTGAAGGTAAAAGGATGGGAGGAAAAACATATCACTCACATGGAACATGGAAACAAAGAAGGGTTTCTATCCTAATATCAGATAAAGTGGACTTCAAGCCAAAGTTAAACAGAAGGGACAAAGAAGGACATTTCATACTACCTAAGGGAATTATATATGAACAAAACTTAACAATCAAAAATATTTATGCCACAAAAATGGAGTATCTACCTATGTCAAACAAACCCTTCTCAAATTCAAGAATCAAACAGACCACAACAAAATACAACTGGGTGACTTTAACACAGCTTTCTCACCACTGGGTAGATTTTCCAAACAAAAACTCAAAAAATAAACTCCATAACTAAATAATACAATCAATAACTTAGACTTAATAGACATATATATAATAGTTTATCCATCAATGACAGAATGCACTTTCTTTTCAGCAGCACATGGATCCTTCTGTAAAATAGACCATATCTTATGCCATAAAGCAACTCTTAGCAAATACAAACAAAATAGAAATAATACCCTGTATCCTATCAGATCATAATGGAAAGAAATTAGAAATCAATGAGAGAATAAAAAATAGAAACTACTACAACAACTGGAGTCTAAAAAATATGCTATGGAATTACAAATAAATAACAGAAGAAATCAGGGATGAAATTAAAAAAAATACTTAGAGTTAAATGAAAATAGTTGCAACATATCAAAATCTCTGGGACACCATGAAGGCAGTGCTAAGAGGAAAGTTCGTTGCATCCATCTCATTCATTAAAAGAATAGAAAGTCAATGAATAGAAGACCTAATATTAATCTCAAAGCCCTAGGAAAACAAGAACAAATCAATAACAAAAGCAGTAGAAGACAGGATAGATGTAAAATCAGAGATGAACTCAATAAAATTGAAACAAAAGAAACAAGGTAAAAAATTGACAAATCAAAACATTGGTTCTTTGCAAAAATAAATGAAATTGAAAAACCCTTAGCCACGCTAGTGAAAAGAGAGAGAAAACTCAACATTACTAAAATTTGTGATGAAAATGAAATATGATGGACACTACTGAAATACAGAAGATAATTAGAATCTATTTTGAAAATGTATACTCCAATAAAATATAAATTCTCAAAGACATCAACAAATCATCTACCCGAACTGAATAAGGAGGACATACACAATTTAAAGAGATCAATTTCAAGCAATAAAATAGAGGAAGTCATCAAAACCTACCAACCAAGGAAAGCCCAGGACCAGATGGATTCTCAGCCAAGTTCTACAATACCTTCAAAGAAGAATTAACCACTAATACTTGTCAAATGATACCATGAAATAGAAAAGGAGGGAACCCTTCCAAATTCATTCTATGAAGCTGTATCACTCTGATACCAAAACCAAACAAAGATAAATCAAAGAAAGAAAACTTCAGAGCAATCTCCCTGATAAACATAGATGCAAAAATTCTCAATAAAATTCTGGCAAATTACATACAAAAACATATTAAAAAGATAGTGCACCATGATCAATTGGGGTTCATCCCAAGGATGAAAGGTTGGTCCAACATACAGAAATCAATAAATGTAAACATCACATCAATAGACTTCAAGACAAGAAACAAATGATTGTCTCAAAAGATTCAGAAAAAGCATTTGACAAAATAAAATGTACCTTTTTGTTCAATACACTAGAAATACTAGGGATAGTAGGAACATATCTCAACATGTAAAAGCTATTTATGCTAAATCCATGGCCATTATAAATGGAAAAAAAAACATGAAATAATTCCAAGAACTGGAAGAAGACAAGGACATTCCCTCCTTCACAACTTTTATTCAATATCATCCTTGAAACTCTAGCCAGAGCAATTAGACAGAAGAAAGAAATTAGAGGGTTACAAATAAGAAAACAACTCAAACTATCACTATTTGTCAATGATATGATTCTACATTTAGAAGATCCAAAAAAATACATCACTTTCTAGAACTAATAAATGAATTCAGCAGAACAGTAGGATATAAAACTAACCCTTAAATCAAATGTGTTCTTATACTTCCATGATGAATCCATTGAAAGAGACATTAGGAATACTACCCTGTTCACAATGTACTCAAAAAAAAATTGGCAATCAGTCTAACAAGAGGTAAAAGACCTCTACGATGAAAATCACAGAACACTAAAGAAATAAAATTGAAGACTTAGAAGATGGAAAGATCTCCTATGCTCTTGGATAGGCAGAATTTACGTTGTCAAAATGGCCGTACTACCAAAAGCATCATACAGATTTTGTGCAATTCCCATTAAAACTTCAATGATTTCTTCATAAAGCTAGAAAAAGTGATGATGAAATTCATTTGGAAATATAAGAAACCCAGAAGAGAAGAAGCAAAGTGAAATTCAAGAAAAGTGAAGCAGGAGACATCACAATACCAGTACTTAAATTACACTACAGAACCCATAGTAAGAAAAACAGAAAGGTGTTGGCACCAAGACACGTAGACCAATGGTACAGAATAGAAGACACAGAGACAAATCCACATCAATACAATTATCTCATACTAGAAAATGGCAGCAAAAACATACATTTGAGAAAAGATAGCCCATTCAACAAATGGTGCTAGGAAACTGGGAATCCATATATACCAAAAAGAAATTAAACCCCTATCTCTTACTCTGCACAAAACTCAACTCAAAGTGGATAATAGACTTAGGCACTAGAACAGAGGCCTAACAGAAGAAAAAATAGGCTCAAATCTCCACCGTGTTGACTTAGGAACTGACTTCCTTAACAAGACTCCTAAAATGTCAGTAGTTAAATCTAAAATCAATGAATGGATGGATTCAAACTGAAGTTCTTCTTCTCAGCAAAGGAAACAATCAAGAATATGAAGAGAGAGCCTACAGAATGGGAGAAAATCTTTACCACATGCTACTCACACAGCATTAATCTCCAGGATATATAAAGAATTCAAAAAACAACACCAAAAAACCCCCAAATAATCCAATCAATAAATGGGCTAAGAAACTAAACAAACGCTTCACAGAAGAAATACAATCAACAAATATATGAGAAAAATGTTCAACATTTTTAGCAACTAGAGAAATACAAATCAAAACTACACTGAGATTTCATCTCAGTCCAGTCAGAATGGCAATCATCAAGAATACAAGCAATAGTAAATGTTGACGAGGATGTGGGGGGAAAAGGTACACTCATACATTACTGGTGAGACTCCAAATTGGTGCCACCACTCTGGAAAGCCGTATGGAGATTCCTCAGAAAACCTGGAATGGAAACACCATTTGGCCCAGTCATCCCACTCCTCAGTTTATACTTAAAGGGCTTAAAATCACCATACTACAATAATGCAGCCACATTAATGTTTAAAGCAGCTCAATTCACAATAGTAAACTATGGAACCAGCCTAGTGCCCTTTAACAGATGCACACATCAAGAAAATGTGGTATAGATACAGAATGGAATATTATTCAACCTTAAAAAAGCCACGAAATTATGGTATCTGCCTGTAATGGATGGAACTGGAGAATATTATGCCAAGTGCAATAAGCCAATCCCACAGAATCAAAATCAGGTTGTTTTCTCTGATATGTGGATACTAATTCACAATAAAGGCAGGGGAAGAGTAGAGGTATTTTGGACTAAACAGAGGGGAGTGAAGAGAAGGGAGGGGTGTAGGGGTAGGAATGATCCCAGAATGACCAGACATTATCCTACTTGCATGTATGATTGCATTGCCTGTGTAACTCTACATCATGTATAACCAGATAAATGAGAAGTTATATTCCATTTATGTATGATGTTGCAAAATGCATTCTCCTGTTATGTATATCTAATTAGAACAAAAAAAAGGATTGAAGAAAAAACCCTTTTGTACTTAGGCAATAGTTCAAAAACTAATTGGATATATTCTAACATGCATGCAAGAGTATGTGTCTATGGAACTTTGTTATTCCTTTTGAAAACACAGGTTTATCTCTCATACATTAGATAGATGAGTATTTCTATATTCATTGAGAGCCTAACATGAGGGCTGAACCTGGTTTCAAGGAGCCCTATGTTTAGTGATATACAGTCCCAAATCCTGCTTGGCCTGTGGTGTATAACTACTTAATGTTTGCTTGTTTGCTTTTCAACAGATCTATCCTGTTGCTTACAGAGATTTAGAAATGCAGCAGGATGTTGCACCTTGGACAAACCTCAGCATTCCATTGATTTGTGTAGATAGTAGGATGCGCAGTCCCGCACAGAACAAGATCAGGCAGAGATGACAGAGCTCTTCTCTCACTTTCCAGGTAGCAAGTTCTCTGCATTTTCTCTTCAGACTAGAGTGGGAAAGTGTAGTAAAGGCTGCCTCTTCTTTATTGTTAGACAGAAAAGTACAGAAACATGTATCTTTAGGGTAAAACAATATCTTAACTGTTTCATATATATGTGTGTGTGTGCGTGTGTGTGTGTGTGTATACATATACACACACATATATATTTCTTCTTTACCATCCTCTTGGACTTAATCTAAAAAAAAATCTTTTTAAAGGTACAAGTCTGTGTGATTTTCACTGTGATGAACATATTATTGTCAGCATCTTAATGTTCATGGGAACACTTTGCTTTCTTATTTATCACCTCACTTCCATCTGAGAGGAAAATTCCCCTTTTCTCTTTTCGTCTATGCCAACACCATAATCCCATCCCTAGTCATTGCCAAACATCTTCCAGATGAGGAGCTTCTTCATACAGGTTTCTTTAGTCTTATTCACATGTTTAACACCTGCTTATTCTTCAGTCTCTCCACAGTTTTCCCTTTACAGAAGTCTTCCAAAATCACCATGCTCTGGAAACATGGTGAATCTATTTTTCTTAGCTCTTGTGACAGCAAATAATTATAATTTGAACATAATGTGCCATCTTGATTGATGTTTTCCTTCAATACTGGAAGCACAAGCAGCAGGGTTGTGTGTATTTTAGCACACTACTACTTGCCCATTGTAGTTCCTCTTGGCTGACATTTAATAGCTAAAAGAAGCCCATGCAGAAGATGATATAATAGTACATACAAACTCAAGAGGGCACTGAAAAATTTAACATTGAAGTAGAATTTTGAAATTGCTTTTATCAATTTAATACTTATATATACCTATGTATTTCTAATAACTGTCTCTCTGAAAAATGTGCATCTACTGTTCTACAAATTAATTATTTTTTGCATTATTTTATCTGATCTTCATCTTCTTTTGCTCAAAGAACTGAATAGTGGAAGAACGTAAATCTGGATATAAATATTCCTGTGGTCCCCTAGGGTATAGAATACAGGAAATACTGGCCTCCTTTCCTTTTTGAATCATGGTTATATTGTCTTAGACAATCTGCAACTAGGATCCACCATATTATGTGCAAGACCAATTTTTTCTCTTTAGTTTTTAGCTCATTGCTTCAAGCAAAATAAGAGAATATTTATCAACTGATTAAGTTATTTTTCTCCTTTTTTCTTTTAGATTTTTTAAAGAGGGAATTGAATGAAAAACTTCCTTCCTAACTACCTTCACCTGTTGAAAATGAAATGTTCAGGGGGTTGAGTGGAATGAAAACAGTGAAGAGAACAGATGAAGACAGGTTCGAGGTTAAAACCTTGAAAACTGGGATCTTAATCCCAGTATTATATGGACAGTTCTGTTTTGATTTGGTTTTACTAGGCATAAAACAGTCCAAGCTATAGCATAAAATTTACTTATTTTCTTACTTAGGAGCATATTGAAATACTCATTTTTGGACATTAGGAAAAATCACTTTTTTTTCCCCATGATTTGGATACCTAAAATTTGTTACTTTGTTTATTTATTTACTAGCATTACCATCTGTGTAGATGCAAGACAAGAGAAATGGATTGTATGTTTATGTTCTGAAGATATTCTCCATTTTCAAATTTTAGTTTTGCTACCGACCAACTTATAATCTTAGACAATTTGTTTTATCAATCTACAAAATTGATATAATGTACTTAGCTTTAGAATGTCATAAGAAAGAGAGAACAGTACAGGTTGACACTTAAAATATAACTTTGATATTACAGGATGCCATTTATATATTTCTAGTTCTTAATTCATTTGCACCTATTCTATCTTTCAATGTAGATATCTTAGTTTGTGGTCTTTGCTCATCAAAATATGCTGTCACTTAATTCCATTTTCCTATAACTGCCAGCTATAATATTTTGAAACAAAATTGCCCCAGGGAAAGGCAGCTCATTATCAAACTTCACGAAAGAAAAAAGATAAATTAAGTTTTAACATTTTTGAAAATGCTTAGACATTGTCACCCATAGTTTGGCAAATCTCAGAGAAATTGAAAAGTTTAAAAACTGAGTACAATGTCTTAAATAATCAGTATAGAAGTATCCTTGCATTTGGTAGCAAAATTAGAATTATCTACTACTATGCATAAACTATTGATTAATATTCTGCCATCAGAACACCAAAAGAAGAAAATTATACAGATTACAAGTTCCTGACACTCTAATGAGTGCTAAACCAAAATCACAGGATTAGAAATTCTGTGGTTTTGCTATAAGAATTTCTATTTATAAAGATTATAGAGTTTTCAAATTTTTTAATTTTTAAATTAGCTAAAATAGAGTAACATAAATAATATGGAAACCTACTTGAAAAAACATGAATGATAAAAGAGAATGTAGCAGGTGACGTCTCAACAATTATTAATGTCCTGAAATTAAATAGATGCACTTATGTTTATAGAAACTTGGCAATGAGAGCAAACCTCACAGTGCTGCAAATCAAAACCTCTAAAAACATACAAAAACTTCAAGTGTATTTCACCAAAGGCAAGAAAATGAGGGAGATGGGTGAGCCTGAAAATGATGATAAAGCATGAATTCAAAGAGAAAAGTCAGCTTTGAAGTTGGGAGTTGCCTCTGGGTGTTTGATAATCACTGGATGCTGTCTTGGGTTTTAATCATATGACTACAGAGGAGATCAAAATAAAACAGAGTCTACACATGGTAACAGGTCAAATTGAAGATCCTGAATAAAGGCTGAATCCTTGAAAAGGGATGCCATACATCAAAATTGAATAAACCTGAATCTCCATCATAGAGAACTAGACCGCAATTCCTTTTGTTTCCAGACTTGTACAAATAGGAAAAGTTCCTAGAAAATTCACAAATGGGTTGGGATCTGAACTTACAGCGTTCTTATGCAAAATAAATAAATAAATAAATAAATAAATAAATAAATAAGAAAGATAATTTTTAGATGACTTAAACCAGTCCAGGCTTAGGAATGACACCAGGTAAATGCCAGATACACCCGCCTGAAGGAAAATGGCTTTAAACTCGGTTCTCAAAAAAATCACAGAGGTAAATGAACATTTATTCACAATGGAGAAGGGAATAAGAACATAAAGAAACGAACCACTCTGGATGGAAATAAGAAGAAATAACAGAAAAGATAAACATGATTAATTTCTCTAAAAAAGCTATGTGACATTATAGAAGAGAAAAAAGATCTGGAAAATGGACCAACTAAATTAGGGGAAATAAAGAAGGACTTTTAGAAAATAAAAAGGCTACAATTACAAACTCTGTGCATGGTTAAAGTAACATATTGGAGATATGTGAGAGGATTAGACATGACAGAAATAAATCTAGAGAAATGAACAGCATAGGGATACCAGGAAATAGAAAATATAGAAAGCATCCCAAGAGTCACTGAAGATAAAATGAGAAAGTTTAACATATGCTCCTTAGTGCTTACTTACTTAATCCACAAGAAGTTAATAGAAAAAAAGAGCACAATATATTTGCAGGAGATATTAAAAAATTTCCAGAAAGATTTAAACTCATGAATTCTTAAATAAAGATGATGAATTAATTCCAAAATAAAATGAAAAATTAGATTAACATTTGGTCATATTGTGCTGAAGCAGCATAGTACCAAATGAAATGAAGTTATAAAACTAGTTGTAGGAGCTAGGTGAGGAAATTATATACCAAGAATAACAATTAGAGAGAAACTAACTTCCAGATAATCCTAACCAACAAAGAAAGTGGACAGTAACTAAGACAAATGAAGGAACTGAAGACAATATATAAATAAAGTGAGAAAGTCTACAAATGCATGCAATTTTTCATAGATTCCAAGGCTAAAGTTAATTCAATAAGATAGAAAGGAAGAACTTTTGCAATATTTTCCTATCATCACAGAGGATTAAAAAATGTATGGAAAAAATATTAAGGAAGAAAAAGAGAATAGGACCATAAGAGTATCATGTATTTTAAAAAGAGTTTTGAAAATATGATCAACATAATGCTAATCTATTTAGCAATTTGTATTAAAAGAAGAAAGCCATATGAAATCTAACTTCAGGAAATGGACTCATACGAAAATGTAGAAACTTAATAATCAGATAAAATGTATTGATGTTGAAAGGTTATCCTACAACAAAACATAAAATCCAATTTTACAGATCAGTTACATCACATATTTTCAGTAAGATAATTTCAGTATTATACTAATTTTATCAGAGAATATGTAAAGAAGAAATTATACCTGACTGTGAGTCTAGTTTCCTAAGATATCAAAATAAACAGAGTGTAATAGAAATGAACACTGCAGTCAAGTTGAGTCACAAAATGCATGCAAAAATCTCAAAAGAGGGGCCCAGTGCAGTGGTGCATACCTGTAGTCCCAGCAGCTCAGAAGGCTGAGGCAGGAGGATTGCAAGTTCAAAGCCAGCCTCAGCAAATCCAGGCACTAAGCAACTCAGTGAGACCTTGTCTCTAAATAAAAATACAAAATATGACTGGCGATGTGGCTCCATGGTCAAGCGCCCTGAGCTCAATCCCCGTTGCCCTCCGCACACAAAAATAAAAAATCTCAAAGAGAAGGGAAATAAATACCAAAAAGAAAAAAATGTATTTAAAAAATAGCACAAGTTCACAAACACATAAATGTGACATTCATGTTTCATTCAACACATGGACATAGTAAAGGGAAAAAAGCGAATCACCTGAAAGGTACAGAAGCAGGCACTTGATAATTCCCATCATGTAACACAAAGAAAAGACATTTAAAAATTCTAGCAAAATGGGAAAAAGAAAGGACAGGGCAAGCATGGCACTTCATAGTGAAGTTATAAAAATTGTTAAATGCCACCCTTGTCACTATTATAACTTAACTCATTGAATTAAATGCTTCAGCCAAAGAAATAGGAAAAGTAAAATCCCCAAAGTGTTCTACCCCTTATTATTCTTTCTTCCTCCATTCTATTTTCATCCAATGGTCAGAGAACTCCTTCATAACTACTCTGTGGAAACCAACCTAGCTTTGCCTCTCAGTTTTCTGAACGGAAGATCTGATGATCTTACCACAACTACAAGTAGTTGCAGGGTCTGACTCTTTTCCTCTAGGAATTTAAATGGCCCTGTGACTTGTGACTTAAGGCTGTGATCACTGTAAAACATTTGCATGCAGAACCTCATCCACAATAAATGGATTCATAATCAATAAAATTTTTTTAAAAAGGGCATCCTTTCTTCCATGGGGTGCTCTAGATACTCACTTCCACTCAACTCACTCCTTGATGGATGCCAGTCTGCCTTGAGACCTGCTTCTGCAGCCCTGGAAAATTGTCAGCTTCTCCTCCACCATGTCCCATGCTCCAGTACTTCACCCCAACTTCCTCCTTTTCTAGAATACTTAACACCTAATATTTCACATAGTTTACTTATAATTAATAATTCTCTGGTGACCAATCAGCAGACTTTAAAGATTGAAAATTGACATTGAAAATCCTTCATATGTACATCGATGATTACACCACAGTGAATCTTACTATCAAGTACATCCAAAAGACTAGGGTCCTGATTAGAATGAGATATATTTCATGCTTGTATAATTGTATCACAGTGAATTCTCCTTTCATGTGTAACTAAAAAAGAACCAATAAAAATACATCATGACAAGGGGCATACATTGGAGCTCTCACAAAGAAATAAGAACATGATTATTTACCTTAGGGCTTACTATGCATTTGTTTTTCCAATAATATAAGTTCAATGAAGGCAAAGATCTTTGTCTGATTTTTGTTTACTGTTATAATTTAGAAGGTTATAGAATAATGCTTTCCAATACAGACATATGTTCAGCAAAGAAATACCTGACAATTCAACCCTCAGTTATAAAATAACAAAAATCTCCCCCCAAATTCCTTGCGATCCTAAAATTAATTATATATTCTTATTTATTTATTTATTTATTTATTTATATTTATTTATTATTGGTACTGGGAATTGAACCCAGGATCACTCAACCACTGAGCCACATCACCAGACCTTTTTAATTTTTATTTTGAGACAGGATTTTGCTAAGTTACTCAAAACCAAACTAAGGTGCTGAGCTTCGCTTTGAATTTGCAAGCCTCCTTCCTGCCTCAGTCTCCCCAACTGCTGGGATTACAGGCATGCATCATAACACCTGGCCATATATTCTTGATCAGTCAAATATTAGATGAAATTCCTTATGATTCACTTGACACAAATTCTTACTTGTTCAGCAGGCCGGAATTATTACTATTGTGTAGACCTAAATTGTTATGTCCTGTTATATGATTCTCTTGAATTAAGTTTTGAAGATTTGATGCTATGCCAGAGGATTTTTTGTTTTTACTTTTTGCATGTAATATATTTTCTTCAAATATTAAAGTTTGCTTTACTCACATTTAAAAATTAGAAGGATTTTTGCAAAATGAGATGGAGAAGCGGGTGTCAGTAACTAGAACACACACAGGCTGACAGATGCAAAACAAATAGACCAACAAAAGCATTTGGAGTCTTTACATTGTTGCCATTCTGATGCCTTCGTGCAAGCTGCAAAGTGCTGTGAGGATTGGCCTTATGTTTATTCATTGAATAAGAAAAATTTGCAAATTCTCTCTACCCTTTGGATATAAAGTTCTGTGAAATATGATAAAGTAAAAGGAACATTTGAATGACAGAATCTGCATACATATTTACATTACAAGCAATAGGAATATTTGCGATTCCCAATCATTCATGCACTGTATGAATAAATATTGTAAAATTTGCTAGTAGATACTTCTTTGCAAGAGAACAATAAACGGAAACCTTTGGGCAATTAGTTTCACTTTTAAAGGTGACCGTTTTATAAAGCTAGTATTCTAACAATTTAAATCTAAGACCAGGTGTATGATAGAAAAACCTCAACTGAATTTTTAATCTGGATTATGTAGCTAAATTGAAACCCATTGGGTAATGAAATCTTAAAAATAATAAATATTAGTTCTTGATAGTTTTTAATAGAAAATTGCTTTTGGTGGATTTATTATCTTTTCAGAAAACAGGTTGATGTATGAACAACTTTGGAAATATGCATTCCCTGCTAGTTGCTGTGCAAATGTAGGCTGCTTGGAAAAAATGAAGTTGTCTTTATTTCTGTAGATTATATTCATTTGTCTTTTGTCTCCCAAACTCTGACTCAGTTGCAATTGTCTGAAACCCATGAGATAAATCTCATTACTCAAGGCTACACATTAGTATTAAAGACTAGACAATAAAACACATAAATACACATACCCATATATTATTAGCATGTGTTTTACTTACACACACACACACACACACACACACATATACTTTCGCAATGCATATACACACAAGAACACACATTAGATATAAAAATTTAGATGACGAATACTACTTAAATTGGCATGTTGGTTTAGAAATTGCTTTAAAAATATAGAGAGTAAATCATTTTTAGTCATAAAAAGACCCTGAAAAGTCACATCATGCTTCCTCTAAATATATAGAGGCAGGCAATACAATTTCAACAATGTTGCTTTTCAGTTACTTGCTGGAGTCTGAAAATCCACCTATAGAAAACTTCTCTAAACGAATTTGTTAGCTGACAGTCTGAGCTAAAAGTGGCTAACATCATTACTGGGAAGTAGCTGAAGTCTCTCAGAAGAAAAAAAATATATATATATATGTGTGTGTGTGTGTGTGTGTGTGTGTGTGTAACTGAACACATTATTTTTCTGTATACAGATAACACAAACATTTTTGGACATGCAATCCTCATGTCACCTCAAAATTTAACAAGAATATTGCCCATTGTCTAGTTCTATCTAGGTCTCTGTAAACTCATAAGGAATCCCCTGCACAGATTTATAACCATCACAACCCTGTGCCAAATAATAAAAAACTGGTCAGGAATAAAAAACTTTCTCAGTAAACCCAGGATGTAACATCCACTCCACCAGAAAAGTCAGTAGAATGTAATAGAGAAAGGATTTCTTTGTTGTCAGGCAGAAGAGATTAAATCTGGATATTGCTCAGGGATAGCTAGGGCGACGTATCTTTCGTAAGTCTGAGTTCTGCCACTTTTAAAGTGTAATAAAACATAATTTCTATATATTTACTGAATATTACATAAAACCAAGCATTTAAAATTGGTCTCAGCTTATTCAAGCCTCAGGATATGATGCTCTTCAGAGGATACATATTATGATTGACCTAAATAATTAAGTACTTCGAATTTTGAGTTATGTGAAATATCCTAGAATTATTTCGATTTTTGTGTGGTTCCCAGAAAATCAAAGAGGTGAAGTGTGAGTCTTTAATTTTTCTCACTTAATATTTATTAATAATATAAGAATTGGGAATGAAAGAAAAGAAAGAATTGGAATGGAGCTAGGTTTGGAGTAACATTGACTATCTTTTTTTTTTCTTTACATTAGAGTGTTTACAACTCTCTACACACCACTCATTTCCCACCCCAAGTCAATTCCGCCTTCTCCAAAATAGTCATATATTTATTTTGTTCTTTCATGTTCTTTATTTGAATATGAAGCACTCTGCAAATTTTAACTTTTATAAGTCATGAATGTGAATAAAATATATAGAAATGAAAAAAATTAGTGTATGAAATAAATTATTTTATCTAATTGTAAAAATTCACAATTTTCGCTTATTTATTTCAAGCATGTTTTAAGCACGTTTAAGTGCACTCGTTTGCAGTAGTGTCCTAAGGTGATTACATTCTGGGCTGACTGTTCTTTTGATTCATCACTGGTATCCACTTGCAAATGTTCACCAAGTTTCTACCTCTTTTTAAAAATCACTTTTCAATACAATTTTCACACTTACTTCCCTAAAAAGAAGCTCCCAGAAATTAATTAATTTGCTGTTTGATTATATTTTGCATTGCATTGCTCCTAGCCAATAATTTTCATTTTTGAGTTTAAAGACAGTGTGGTTACATTCATTCATGATTTGCATTATTGGCATCAAAATATGACTCTGAGTGATATTTTGATTTGGTTATTGCTGGGTGTATTTTCCTCATAATAAACAACAAAATGCAGAATTTTTTAAAATTTAGAAGCAATGAAATCCATATTTTAAGTATCTAAATAAATCCCATACTTTAAAAATTTTGGTTAATGAAGAAATTGCCAGTAGGATAGCCACTTCAAGGCAGAAGCATATTTTTCAACTCAATAATATCCAATTATTATAAATTTTTTGCCATTTTATTTATCATAATATCATGGATTATACACCCTTAAATCTTTTATTCTTAATCCATTTTTAAGTATGCAATTTTAGGTAAAACCTTTTCAAATGCAAAATATGTTAAATACAAAATATACTAAAATACAATTATCTCCCTTATGTTTCATTATAGAACTCATTGACAGGAATAGTAGAAATTGAATGTATTTGTTTGACTTGTAATAAGTATATGGAAGAGTCACAGAGCCACCAAGGATAATCAGATATGGTGAAGTTACTCTTAAAGACAAATAAGTTGAACTTTGAAAATTCATTAAGAGAAAAACTACTGTCCACTTTCTTTACTCAGTGATCAGCCCAATGTTACAGGGGAGTGAGCTGATGTGGTCAATACCCTGCCCAGCTCTGGCAACATTGTGTTCATACCTTAAGGCCAGGAATAAGATTTTTGGAAAAGTATTTTTCTTTACTTTTTCTACATTTTTATTGATGCATTATATTTATATATAATACTGGAGTTTATTTTGACATAATTATACATGAATGGAATATTCACTCCATTTCAGTCCACAGTAATTCCTCTTCTCCTCCCCTTCTCCCTTTTCCTATTCCTTATCCTCTATTCTACTGGACTTCTTTCTATTTGTGTATTATTATTATTATTATTTTGTAAATTGACACTGTAGCTATACCTAAAGGAAGAATTCACTGTAGTATATATACATGTCATACCATAATTTGGTCAATTCCTTTCCACGGTTTGGTTCCTTCCTTTGCTTGTCTATCCCCTCTCCCCTTCAATCCTCTTTCTCTACTTCATTGAACTCCCTGCTGTTTTCATGAGGTCCCTCCCACAGTTTGTTCTCCCTTATTTTGTTCTAGCTTCTCCATACAAGAGAAAGCATTCAGCCCTTGATTGTCTGAGTGTAGGTTATAATACTTAGCATAATGCTCTCCAGTTCCATCCACTCACCAGCGAATGCCATAATTTCATTCTTCTTCATGTGTATACACCACATCTTCCTTATCCATTCATCTGTTGACAGGCACCTGCACTGGTTCCATAACTTGGCTATTATGAACTATGTTGCTACAAACATTGATGCCCCTGTATCACTACAGTATGATGGTTTCAATTCTTTCATATAAATACGACGCAGTGGGATGAGTCATATGTTCGTTCCATTCCTAGTTTTTTGAAGAATCTGCACATTGCTTTCCAGAGTGGTAGTACTAATTTGCAGTCCCACAATATATGAATGTAGGTACATTCCCCCCACATCCCCACTAGCATTTGTTATATGTGTATACTTGAAGATTGCCATTCTGACTGGGTTGAGATGAAATCTCAGTGCATTTTTCATTTACATTACCCAATTGCTAGGAATGTTGAACATTTTAAAATGTTTTTGTTGTCCATTATATTTCTTCTTTTGTTGGCAATAAAAACAATTAGTACAGTCATTATGGAAAACATTATGTAGGTTCCTCAAAACTGAAAATACAATTTGCATAGAATCCAGCAATTCCACCACTGGGTTCATCTGCAAAGGAAATGAAATCAGTATACCAAAGAGATATCTGAATGTTCGTGTTTGTTATGTCACTAACAATAGTAGCTTTATATGGAGTCAGCGTAAGAGTTCAATTAACTCATGAATGCTTAAGGAAATATGGTATTTGCACACACTGGAATATTATTAAGTCATTAAGAATAATTAAATTCTGTAATTTGTAGCAACATGGATTGAACTAGAGGACATTATGTCAAAGTAAAATAAGCCAGAAACAGAAAGGCAATTACCACATATTCTCTCTCATATGTACAAACTAAAAACAAACAGCAACAAGTGGAACTGCTGTATAAGAGCAATTACTAGAGATTAAGAAGTTTGGAGTGGAAGGGAGATAACATAAGGCTGCCTTCAATAAGCATCTGCTATATGCATGTATGAAAATATCACACTGAATCCCAGTGATACATAAAACTAATACAGAGTATTTTTAAATAATCACATAATCATCTGGGCCTTTATACAAAAGTCTGAAGTTAACTAATATGGGATTATTCATTGATTAATTTACTTTAGCAAAGTCTTTAAAAGGAAATACAATGAAGATTTTTGACTTAAAGAGTGTTACAGTTTAGATATTAGGTGTTTCCCAAAAGCTCATATGTGAGCAATAAATGAGGATTTGGAGGTGAAAAGACTGGGTTATGAGAATCTTAATCAATCCATTTAATCCCCTGCTAGGGATTAACTGGGTAGTAACTGTAGGCAGCTAGGTATGACTGGAGGAGTTGGGTCACTGGGGGCCTACCTTTGCTGGTATATATTTATATGGTGAGGTATCTCTCTCTGCTTCCTAGGTGATAGACAGCTGCTTTCCTTTACCACACTCCTCTGCCATGATTTTCTGCTTCATAACAAGCCATAAGGAATAAAATCAGCTGTCTATAGACTGAGGTCTCCAAATAATCCCAAAATAAGCCTTCCTCCTTGAAAATTGTTCTTGTCAAGACTTTTGGTCCCCGAAGTGAAAAAGCTGACTAAAACAAAGACTTTAGAAATAGGCAGTCAAATACCATACTCTCGTGATGCTAGTATATGTTGATACTTAGCTAAACAGCCCAATTACGTTAATATTTCAATTTAAAAGTCTGACAAAATTAGATCTGTGAATTATTGAAACACAGTTGTCTGCTTTGGAGTCCAATGAAATTAAATAGACTTTTATTACTAGAATTAAGAAACAGTAATTTTCCTAACATTTATAAGTGGAAGGATTACTTTGATGATCACCTATCCTGTGAGTTCTATTGGAATTTTGAAATGGTGATTTTAAAGATATTATAATATATAAAACCTCAAAGTTGAGCAGCTTATGTGAAATGAATAGTTATTCAACATTTCTTGGTCCTGTGGACACTCATTTTATTTCAGGAAGTGCACCATTACTTTATCTTTTAATAATGAATATGGCTTCTTTATGCCCTCACTTAGCAGAAAGAATAGTCTATGGAGACTCATTTTCTTTTATTCTTAGGTCTGGAACAGATGTTTTGTGTGGTTCCAAAAGTTAATGTCCCCTATATATACTTGAAAAAGTTGAGGTTAAAAAGTTAGGGATATAGGAAAAAATTGGTATTTTCTCTTGCAGAGGCTTCACATATTTTAAGAAAATAATTAAGCATATAGTGAATGTGATATCTATTTGAGTCTTCATTCATAAACCAAAATATTTAGTGGAAACCTGCTGTTTATTTGTTGTCTTATGGGCATCTGAGAAAAAAAAAACTGGTTGATATATGTCTTCTTTTAATAAGCCTTCCATATTATTCGTGTTCTAAACTGAAATTTTAAATGAAGATAATATTTGCTTCAGTTCTAGATTCTGAGTTTTGCACGTAATCATTACCATTTTAAACTCAGAATCATCTAATTTATAATATGGTGAGAAATTTATTACAACATGTAGTCTGTGAAATTCAAGATTATGGCTGTCTAGAGTTTGTCTAAACTGGCAGCTTGTATATTCAATGCTACCTAAACTGAGGTATCATTTGGCTAGGAAAATATTGGTGCACAGGTTTATGTGTGTTTGAGTGTATATGTGTACATGTCAGTGATTAAATTGTTTACAAATATGCAATATCATATAACTTTGCAGATTGGTAGCATTTAAAAAATATCTGGCAAGGTTATCCATGTTTGTCCCTTTGTAACCCTTGCAGAGCAGAATAAAGGCCTCTTATTATTTAGACCACATCTCTCAATAATTTACTACTGTCCACCTCTCCCCATTGATTATTGTACATTCTGGTTTTGTGTCAGTAATTATTAATCACCAATTTTTCTTTGTGGCTTTTCTTACATCAGACTTAAGAAAGAAGAAACGCATTTCCTCTGTCCATGACTCCTTGAAAACTAGAACATACGAAAAGATAAACTTGGCTCTTTGCACTTGCAAATGTTAATCCTATATCTAGCTTGATTCATTAATTTCTATCGCTTTGTTAACCTCAGTAGACATTTGAGTTCTTGTACTCTTCTTTTACAACATTTCCAAAGGTGATTATACAGAACATTTTTATTACCTCATATGCTGTCAGCCTGCCTTTTCAAGCAGCCTATGCCACTGAGGAACAGCTGCAGCTGTAAAAATGATAGCATTTTTTTTTTAACATTTTCTTCTTGTTAGGAATATAATTTGTATAATTGTCTCAATGACTTACATTTTAGAGTGATCTGCATGTTGTATCATAGAAAGCTGCACAGCATGCCATTGGTCACAAATACATGATCAAATTAATGCCACTCTCAGTCCAATTGTTTATCTGCATTGTAGAAAGCAAATCAATCCTTCAGATGATATCACTTGAATGTCTCCCTGTTATCTGAATTCACAGTCATGGTGTGTACTTCTAAGTAGATTAAGAAACCCTAAACACCTTCACTTGTGAAACACAATTATTTAGATGAATATAAACCCTAAGATTGTCTTACAATGATAATAAAATCACAATAAAATGTCAGGAGATAGATACTTGGAGCCACCTAATATTGAAGATTTTCATTAAATGATGTGATGTATTATGAATATTTATCACAGTTTTTCCTGTATCCATGTATCTATAAATATAAAGCATAATTTATGCAGCAAATTGAAGTTGCAAATTAGCATTTTGGTGTCACTAGATCTACATAAGATGGTCAAGTAGGTATGTACTATAAAGTAGGTTCTTATGCAAATTGAAATCCATGACATTTATTTTTCAAAAGTCAGGAAATGTACTTTATTAAATATCAATGAAATATATTATGAAACAGAATGTTAAAAATATAATTAATTTTATTTATGTATAAAAGTTTGTTCAGGTAAAAACTATCTTCATGTGAAATGTCTGTTCTAACATTTTATCCATTGGATTGGTTAGCATGCCACTGTTGAATTGTAATCACTCCTTAAATATTATACATACAATTGTTTTATCAAGTATGTGACTTGTATTTTCTCCCAATCTTTTCATTTTCATAATAGCATCTTTTGAAGTCAAAGTATTTGTGAATTTCAATATATTTCAATTTTTTTGTTGTTTTAAGCATCATGCTTTTGGTGGTTTGTCTAAGAAATTTTCATATAATCATAGCTATGAAATTTTTCCCAATTAATTCTTTCAGACATGTTTTCTCTCATATCTTATAGTCAAATTTATGAGTATTTGTGGGTTGTTTTAACGTGTGGTGTGAAGTGTCCAAATGCTTTTTTTTTAATGTGGATGTCCAATTTTCTCAACAATAGTTTAGAAGATATCCTTTACATATTGTTTTCACAGTTGTGACTAATTCAGATATCCATTCATTTGAATTGTTATTTTGGACTCCCAATTCAGTTTGATTTACCTAGATGCCTATTTTTTTTTTTTTTTACAGAACTCTACTATGTTGATTATAGTGCCTTTATATTTCAAATGTTCATCTATATAAATTTACAGCAATATTTTTTAATAGTTTCAAAATGTCTGCAGATCTAATAGGGAATTGACTATAAGATCAATTTGTTCAGAATTGCTCTCTTCATAAATTTGACTTTTTCAGGCTATACATATGAAATAAGATTGTCCATTTATTTGTATCTTTGTTAACTTATCTCAGAAACAATGAAACATAGTTTTCAAGGTTTACGTTTGGCCCATATTTTTTTGTTAGAATAATCTTTTTTGATGCTATTGAAAATGGAATTTTAATCATTTCATCTTTTTATTGAAACAAACACTAAAATGTAGCAAGAAGATATATTAACATGTATATATTATTCTTAATATAATGCACTTGCCATATATTTGTCTTAAAATAGTTAACTCAAATTTTAGTAGTTTCTATAAGCCAGGATGATTAATCATCAATTTTCAGTTAAGTATATAATGTAAATATTCTATTGCACTATGTCATAGGATTTTTGTTTAATCTAATTTGTTGTACATGACAATAGAATGCATTTATACTTTTTGATAGATCATACATAAATGGAGTGTAGTTTCTCATTTTTATGATTATACATATTGTAGGATAACATTTGTCACGCAGTCATATGTGTACATGAGGTAATAATGTCTGTTTTAGTCTACTATCCTTCCTACCCCAATATCCCTTCCCCTCCCTTCACTGCCCTCTACCCGATATAAAGTAACTCTATTCTTCCCTATCCTCCACATGCCTTATTGTGAATTAGCATCAGCATATCAGAGAAAACATTCAGCCTTTGTTTTTTGGGGCTTGACATTTTGCTTAGCATATTCTTTAACTCCATCCATTCACCAGAAAATGTCATAATTTCATTCTTCTTTAAAGCTGAGTAATATTCCATTATGTGTGTGTGTGTGTGTGTGTGTGTGTATCACATTTTCTTTATCCATTCCTCTGTTGAAGGGTATCCAGGTTGGTTCCATATTTTAGCTATTGTGAGTTGAGCTGCATAGGTTTTTAATTATGCATTTTTCTTTCTTAGGATTAAATCAAAGCACCAAAATTAAATAGTAGGAAAGAATACAATTTTCTATAAAATTGTTCAGTAAATAGATAGAACAGCAAACACACTTGCTTTTTAATGATACTATGAAATAGATTATAGTGCTAAATATTAAGTTCATTTCAACATTTAATGCTTTCTAAAATATATAATTTATAATAAATAATAAATAGAAAATAACATTTAGACATGCTTAACTTTTAACTATATTTTATTTATTGATGTTCTTTTTAATAAACTTCAGTTAAATGTGAAAATATCATATTTTTCAAGATTTTATTTTATAGCTATATAGCTATATATAGCTATATATAGTATTATAGCTATGTGTAATGGGGTGTTCACTGTGACACATTCATACATGCTTATAACATTATTTGCTCCATTTCATTTCCCATGACTTCCCGTTTTTTTCCCCTCCTGCTTCCCCGATCTGCTTTCTCTACTCTATTGGTTTAATAGAGAAGAGACTTTCTGTAATTGATTTTCTATAATTCCATTTTCTTCCAATTGGTACAGTATTGTGGACTTTATTAAGATTATTATTCACAAATAATATTTGCTTTAATAAACAAGTACATAAATTTCATGAATCTTTCATTGTTAAAATTATATATTTAAGAGAATTTGTGTAGTCTAAAATTTAGAAGTTTTTCTGAAGTTATCACCTTAAAATTTAAAAAGAGCAACATGATTCTTTATTGATATTTACTTCTTTTGAGACACTGACTCAAAAAGTAAATCCTAATTTTATTATAGTATACCATCTCATGTGGAAATCTGTACATGTATGTGTATGGATTCAAAGCATATATGTATGTAATATATATGTGTGCATATATATATGTACAAACATATATTAGTAAATAGTTAGCACCTTTCCAAATAGAATCTTAAAAATTGCTTACCTTGGATTATTATTAGAATCATAAACATTTTAATATGTAAGGTTTTTTTAATTTTCTTTGTTTCTGGTCCATGTTTCTTAAAGAAGTAATTTTGCCTAATATTTGTTAAAGATCAGTTTTCAATCACATAGAATCACAGGAAAAGAAGTGAAAAGACATTAACTTATATATCGGAAATATTCTTACATAGTGCTTTGTGCTTATTTAGAATTTTTTTCTCTTGGAAAAAATACAAAACTCTCACTAATTAATCTTTCAGAATATCATCTATGGTTTATTTTTGTAACATACTATGAATCATCAATGACTATGAGTTAAAAATAATAACTAAATTTGGAAATACATGGATTTAAAGGTTATTAACATATGTCCTTACTATCACATAATGCAGTTAGCTAAAGGTTTGACTTTACTTCTTTGCACAAATGAAGTAGAATCACCACTGAGAAAAATTCATTCCCAGAAGACTTTCTGACAAACCTCAAACATGAATTACTTCAATGTCTTCAGTGCTTAGAGCTTCCAGAATCCTCTTATGCTTGTGAGCTACAGCAATGATTTAATCACAGAGTCCCCAGCCAAAGACTACGATGGCATAGTAAAAGGATTTGCCTATTTTCTTCTAATGCAGAAACTTGTTTACAGGCATTATTTATTTGCTGTGAGAACTGAACATTGGGTGGCTCAGATTTCTCAGGCTTGAGTCTTTGTCTGGTCATTGGTCCTGCCTTTTTCTTCCTATTTGGCTTATTGTTTAACAGGTGTTACTTCCAAATATATATATATATATTTTTTTTGGTAGAGAAAATGCCATAATATGAGGAAGAACCTTTTTCCACATACATAGATCTTCCTTTTAATACTGAGAAACTCTGAAATGGAATGTTCCTCACTTTAGAAAACTAAGAATTATTTCATGGAATAAAAGGTATGCTGCTCATGTATGAAGAACCTGTATAGAAATAGGGATTAAGGGAAATTCCTGTTTGAACTGAAGAAGTAGGAATAATAGCAATAATGGGATTAAAAATATTAGGTGAATTTACTGTATAAAAAGAACTGTGGAGAAAATGAATTGTATGTAAATTTCCAAAGATGTAAAATGATGCTGTAGACAGGTTGTAAATGTATAATCCACTTGATATATTGTGACTGAAATTTAATAAATGCCAGAGATACAGAAGAAAATATTTTATATTACAATATTTAGTGAAATGAGATAAAGTTGCAAAAACAAATAATTGACACATATAAACATTTTTAAGAATGAAATATTGGAAAAAAGTTATGTTTATCTTACATTAAATTTTTGAAAGTTCACTACTAATACTTAAATCCTATAGGTATTATTATAGGTTACACTTTATGCTAAGCTCTGTTTCATAAATTATTATATTACTGCTATAATTTAGCCACACTATTACTATTATTTGTTTTGTATATTGTTAGCTAAATTTAAAGGACATTAAGTCAATTAGCTTTTGGTCACATAGATCCTAAACTAAAGGCAAGATTTTAGCCTGCATAGTAATTTCTCAGGAACAGTATCTTTCAGCACTGGGATTTACATGAATAAAACACTTAAATGTAGAACCAAATGGATTATAACTTTTTTAATTGCATATTTTCTCATCTTTCTTGATATACATGTACCATATGAAAAAAATCCAAATAAAAGGATAAACTACAAGCTGGAAAAGATATTTGTATGTGTCATGGTCAGCAAGGGACTTGTATTCAGAACATATAAAAATGCACAAAATTCATTAATGCAAAATGAAGAAACAATACAAAGATGAGCCAAAGATTAAACAGACACTTCACTGAGGAAAATTAATGAATAGTACATGATATAAGTACATGTACACGTAAAAAACATAAATAATTAACCTGAAAGGCCTACAGACTTGTTAGTGGTCAGGGAACAGCAACTTTAACCCACAATAAGGTACTATCATATACCTATTAGAATGGATAAAATATAATGAAAAAGGTGAAAGTATAAAGTATTTCCAAATTATGTCAAGGCTATAGAACAAATGGAAATCGTACATTTTAACTAGCATAGAAAATGATAAAAAACAATTTGGAAATCACTGTGTCTTATAAATTCCACAAGTACTTACCCCTAGGACTCAACAATACGGCCTAGGGAAACAAAGATTATGTCTCACAAAAACTTGTACAAGAATGTTGATAGAACCATAATCTAATCACCATAAATAAGAGATAAGCTAAATGTCTTTCAAGAGAGGAATGGATGAATGTCCATTCAATGGAACACTATTCAGTAATGAAAAAAGAAAAAATAATTATAGTCAATGACAAAAAATCTACAAGTTCTACAATGCTAAGTAAATAATCTAATTTCAAAAGATTAAATATAGGATTCCAGTACTAACAATTATGTAGGGATGGCCTATTGACAGAGGATAGGCATAAGAAGAGATTTTGCCTACCATGGAGCAGCTTGAGGGAATATTTTGGGTAAGGGAATGTTTTGGGTAGAAAATTTTACTGTATCCTGATTATGGTGATGGACACAAGAATCGAATCGCTGCACATAGTGAAACAGAATTACACAGCATTAACAAAAACAGGAAAAAGGAATCATACCATTTTAAGCTAAAAATTACAAAATATTATAAGGAGCTGAGTATGAGATTGACACATATTTGTAGTATAAAATATTGATCTATATTTATAAACAATAAATCTAGAAAAAAATCTATATGTAATCTTAAATTCAGTGTTTTACATTTACATATCTCAGGAGACAAGTTATATTCCACATTATCTTTCATAGTTCTAATTCAGTTTTTGTCAAAATTAGTGTGTTTTGGAAAGAAAAAATTGCACAGATGTCATTTTCCTCAAAAGCAAGCAAATTATGAATGTAAATAATGCACTGTTTTGGTTTTGAGCTTCCAGAATGACTTGGAATCTGAGATTTTGAAATGTCAACAGATTTGTGAACATTTTCTGCCATAAATAGAGATGAATAGATTGATAGCCACTTATTGGTAACTTGCATTAATTTTGCTTTTGAAAATCCTATGAAATCGTGCAGTTTCCTCCATGATTACAGTGCAATGGAAAATGTATCAGCCAAACATAAACATCAGTCTTATGGCAAATGTACTATTAGATAATCATTGATATCATACAGGAATATAGACATGAAGAAAATGAAGTCAGAGTATAATTGTATAAAAATAAAAATGTTGGAGGCTTCTGGATAAAATGTTAATTTGGGAGGAGCTATATGTGCTCCAAATTCACAGAAGTCCTAATGCATGCACATAAAATGTGCACACGTTTGCTTATACATATATATGGCATGAATTTAAGAATTGAGGCAGCACATGAGATATCAAATAACACTTACACTTTCGTTACTTTGTAAATTAATTATCCCTTTTAACAAAAATTTTAAAAATTAAAAAAAAAAACTTAATTTCACACCAGCATCTAGTGAATTGTCAAAACTGTATCTTTTGCTGTTGCCATTTATTCCCAGGCCAATAGAAATTCAGTCCGTTTTCCTGTGAGCATAATATAATGTCCTTGAACTAGTTGGTATATATGGTAGCCAAATTTTCTCATTATCTTAAAAATCTGCTAGTGATGGAGTACATGCTATATATCTAAGTATCATATTTCAACTAGACATACACATATAACGAGCATACTTTATTTTAATGATTGGAATACTTAATTCCTTACATTTTTTGTTATAAAAAAAGTGTTTTATTCCTCCTTATCACAAACATGGACAATCATCCACAGTTAGTGGTGCTACTGAGATGTGGTGAGAAGTTTGAGGGGAGGGTTCTGGTTGGAGGAAGTACATCTTTGGGGGTGTGTCCTTGAAGTATACCTTTGTAGGGACACACCTTAAGATGGCGACCACATTAACAACACCCTCGGGGCAAAAGCCTACCCCACTCGTGGTACCACCAAGGTGGCGGCCCAGGATTGGCTCATTCAACTTCCATGAACCTGAGCAGCTTTACATCTTAGCAGACCTCTGCCCTGTAGGCCTTGCTGTATAATGCATGCGCTGTTGACCTTTAAGATGATTGGCCCCAGCCTGTATCTCCTCCCCTCGCTCCCTTTTCATATACCTGTTTCACTTCTCCATTAAACTGAGATCCTTCTCGACAGACTCCCGGCTGGTGTGGGTTTTTTCAGCCATGGACACTCACCATCCTGTTTGACCCCGTCCCCCCTCTGGCTGGTCCAAGGGTGGGCACCCAACCTTTGTTGTTCGGTGCGGAAGGAACAACATACCTGGGACCCTCACTCTTTGTTCTCTCTCTGCTTTCTCTCTACTGCACTTCTTGCCATGAGGTTCTGCCTCACCCAAAGTCTAAAGAAACAGAGACAGGAGGTCAAGGACTAAAATGTCTGAAACCAAGAGGCAAAGGAAATCTCTTATCCTTCATGTCTATTTTCTCAGGTTCTTTGTCATGACAAAAAGCTGATGAACAATGTTTGTGTGGTTGAAATTTATATTTGGATTTCCTTTGTGTGAAAATACTTCATAATATATAGTTATGGGAGGCATGGTGGTTCAAAATTTAGGATTTTTCTATGCATTGATATTTCAGGAATTATTTTTAGGAAAAGTTTAAAAGGTTATAGAGTTGTGGTCAATACAGGTAAACTGTGTTTTTAGGTTGTTCTTCTCTCACAAATATGATTCCACAAATAAAATCTTTTGGTTCTAAGTCTTAGATTCTTTATCTCTCAAAGAGGATCATAATGCATCTGGCTCATAAAATCTTATGAAAATGGAAAGATGGCTTAGTATGTTAATCACGATAATTTGTGGAGATTAATATTATTTTATTCCAAAGGAAAATTCAGAGAAAACTTCACATACATAACAAGAGTTTTAGGAAATGAGCTTATCAATACTGCATCCTCTATCAGTTTTCAGGCAGCATTATTTATTCTTCAGCAATCATAGCACTATTTAGTTTGAAATGCATAATAAAATTTGAAAACCATAGCTTTGCATGACTGTTCTTTCTTTGGTTATGAAGGCAACACTTGTGAAGTTTCCAGAATGGTACTCCTAAAATGAAAAAAAAGAAAAAAATATATATATATATATTTGCACAGCACATTCAGCTCTCAAATCTGATTTCAAGAGCTGCTGATGACCTCTCTGATAATGTTTCAATTATGTGTTTCTGATGAGGAGAACAACCAGTCCCTTCAATTAAATGCCTAATCATCAGGAAACCCAAGGGGGAGGGATCAGAAAAAAAAAAAAGAGCTATTTAAAATATTTTCTCATTCAAACTTTGTCTTTCCATCCATAATGAAAGATATTCTTAGCTTTGAGAAACATATTAAGTCTCTTAGAAATATTATTTCATGTACATGTGACAAATTGCTATTTGTAATAGAAGGACATCCTTTGCTTTAAAAAGCAGTACCACATCTCTCTCTGAATTAGGTTTTCATCAGTTAATGACTTGCAGAATATTTGTCACATTAGATTTATAATTTCAGGGAACCATAGGATCCACCAAAACTAGTGATTTAAAGAGCCTGCTCTAGAGCTTTTGGCTAATTTCCAATTCTGCCAGTCACAATGTAATCAAGGAAGTTTGAAAACTTAAATTCTCTATTATCTTTCTCCCTCTTTGCATTTTCCCAGTACTCCTTCTTGCTGAGTTTGTGTCACATCATAGAGCTGCTAGGCTTTGTTATGGTGGCTATAGCTTTTCTTCTTCTCTCCCTTCTTAGTGCTAAAATTACCTGGACACAGACTCAACAGTGAAAAATTCACTGGATCCCTGTAGATGCCATAATCTTTCTCAGTGGGTTTTTTTTCTATCTCTAGTCAAGTCGTTACCATAATTTTTTCCACAGAGACCATTTTGTCCTCTTTCCTGGATGTTTTTCCTATATACTACATTCGTCCGAAGTCATGTGCCCTTTCTTTTGGTCTCCTATCCCATACAGTTTCTTGTACCCAATTTTTAAAAATTTTTTTTTCCTATAGAAAAATTTCCTTGCTTAGAGAACTGCATTAGTTCTTCCAACTTTCTCTTAAGCAAATTGGAAGTCTTTCTAGAATCTATCTAGTTTATAAACCATGAATATCATGGCATGGGTCAAATTATCCCATCCTAAAACCCCTTCTTTTGGTAATCCATCCTGGTATTTATTTCTGTTTTGAAAATATCAATGCCCCTTGCTAGGGGTCTGTTAAGCACAATTACATGAGAGACTAGAAACATAGCATGATTTCCACCTCCAAACCCTGCCTACACATTGTAGCCTGCAGTTGAAGGTAGAGGAGGCAGTACTAACAGACAGATGCTTACAGGGCTTTGATCCCAGACCTGCTAAAGCATGGTGCTGCCTTGTTATTTTTCAAACACTTGATTTATTCCAGGTGATAATAACAATAAATGAAAATTACAAAGTTCCATGAATAGTTACCCAGTATGATTTTCCTATTGTGGTTTGGGAAGACAGCAGGCAAGAAGTGCCCAGAAATGCCTAGGCCAACAGCCTCAGATTGTATTTTTCATATATTTATGGCAAGTTTCCTTCTATGTCACATATGTCCTGCACACATTTCTCTGCAGACCTTCAGATCAAGACAGAACTATTTGGTCTATTCATGAATTTACATTACTCATTAAATAAAGTATTTCCATGCCAAGAAGTTAAATTCTTCCTGCTATTAATGTTTCTTGTGATTGTCAGAAATAATTTCTCTGAATTAAGACTTCTGAATTAAGAGAAAAATCCTTGATACAGATACTTACAGATTCTCAAATGATAAGTTCACTTAAATAGAATCTAATACTCATTCATCAGTCACAAAAGTAGCAAGTTATTATGGATGGAAATCAATGCAACCAATAAACAGGACATTGTGAATGCCAGGAATTCTCATAGCCATTTATTGTCAAAATAGAATGTAAAGTAACCATGCAGGACACAAGAAATAATCAATTTTATTGACAAAGTATGCAAATACAACAAATGGTGATGATGGGAAGAAGAAAAAAATGTGACTTTGAAATTAAAATTAATTCAGAAGTGAAAGTGATCAGTGGACAAAGCACCAAGTTTGTCATAAAGGAATAAAAATTTTGTGCAATGAAAATATGTTTAAAAGCATTACACAGAATACCATTTGGAGAAATAAAAATATTTGAAATATGAAAGAAAAGTAAAATTTGAAGGGCTATGGATTGAAAAGGACAGAAAAGGGAAGTGAGTCAATGAAATATTTTGGTAATTTTCCAGACCACTTAAGAGATATGAAATAATAACTAAAAAAGCAAACACTAAAAAATAAATTAACTAATTTTATAGGAATCCATGATGAAGCTACAGCTAAACAAAGCCCATATTATCATATTAAAATCAGTCAGGGAGAACAGAAAGATTAACTTCAAAAAAAACTCAACACATTGATATGAGGTTCTCCAAAGGCAATAATTTGAGATAAAAAATATAGAATAATAACTTAAAAAGCTAAAAGAAAATAGGCCTCCACATAGATCCACTAATCTTAAAATTAATTTTCAATGTTAAGGATAGAAATGCTTTGCAAATAAGTAAACCTGTTATTCAAATGATCAGCAAATACTAAGTCAAAGTCACATTTTGATGTTCTATTGCACAGTAGTTTGACTGCAGTTCAGAATAATTTGTTATACATATCAAAACAGATGGAAGAGAAGATGTTGAATATTGTCATCACAAAGAAATAACTGTTGGAGGTGATGGATATAATAACGATCATTAAAACGTGTAGGCATGTATGCTATAAATATGTGAAAACATTATCCTACTTAAAAATAAAGCTTATAAAATAATAATATTAAATAAAGATATTCTAAAGTATATAATTCTAGAAGTACCTAAGCTTAAATAGATGTTGACTGATTAATGCAACTACACATTAAGTGATATCTTGTGGATATATATGATGCTGATTCACTGTGGTATATTCATATATGTACATAGAAATGTTAAATCAGATTCATTCCACTCTCTTTCCTTATTCCATCCATCCTCCTTCCCCTTCAATCCCCTTATCTATCTGTTAATATTTTTTTTAACTTGTAAATTCAAGAGATTTACTTCCTACAGTTCAGGAGACTGGGAAGTCCAAGTGACTTCTTTTTTTGTTTCTAATTTTTTATTGGTTCTTCTTTGTTAGGCATGGCAGTAGAATGTATTTTGACATATCAAACATATACAGAGTATAACTTCCCATTTTTGTGGTTGTACATGATATGGAGTTATATTGGTCATGTGTTCATATGTGAACAAAGAAAAGTTATGTCCAATTTATTCCATTGTCTTTCCTAATCCAATTCTCCTTCTCTTCCCTTTGTTCCCCTTTATCTAATCCAGTGAATATCTGTTCTCACCTGCTCCCCACCATTGTGAGTTAGCATCTGCATATCAGACAACACATTCAGTCTCTTGTATTGGGGGGGAACTGGCTTATTTTGCGTAGCAGGATAGTTTTCAGTTCCATCCATTTGTTGGCAAATCCCATAATTTCATTCATCTTTATGGATGAGTAATATTCCCTTGTGCATATGTACCACATTTTCTTTCTCCATTTATCTGTTGAAGGGCACCTAGTTTGGTTCCATACTCAGCTATTATGAATTGAGCTGCTATAAACATTGATGTGGCCATGTCACTGCTGGTTTTAAGTTCTTTGGTATAAACTGAGGAGTAGGATAACTGTCAAATGGTGGTTCCAATCCAATTTTTCTGGGGAATCTCCATACTGCTTTCCAGAGTGGTTGCATCAATTTGCTGTCCCACCAGCATTGTATGAGTATACCTTTTTTCCTACATCTTCACCAACATTTATCTCTACTTGTATTCTTGATAATTGCCATTCAGAAAGGAGTGAGATGGAATTTCAATGTAGTTTTAATTTGCATTTCTCTAATTGCTAGACACGTTGAATACTTTTTCATATATTTGTTGGCTGATCATGTATCTTCTTCTATGAAGTGCCTGTTCAATTCCTTAACTCATTTATTTATTAGGTTATTTCTTTTTTGGTGTTTTTTTGTGATTTTTATATATCCTGGAGATTAATCTGAGGTGCAGATGGTAAAATTTTTCTCCCATTCTGTAGGCTCTTTATTCACATTCTTGATTGTTTACTTGACTGTGAAGAAACTTTTTAGTTTGAAACCATTCCATTATTGATTCTTGATTTTGCTTCATGTGCTTCAGGAGTCTTGTTGAGGAGTTTGGTTCCTAAAACATGATGGAGATTTGGGCCTACTTTTTCTTCTAGGAGGTGCAGGGTCTTTGTTCTAATGTATTATAGCAATCTCATACATAAGTCTTGTTAAATCTAAGCACACCATGTACAAATTAGTCACTCTATTCTAAAATGAAAGTAATTGATATTTCCAGGGAGCTAAGGAATACTTTCTGATGGGACTACAATTTCCTTTTGCTTCCTATCCTTTTGCTTAGGTTATTTTTGCCTAAAACAGATTTTTTAAGTAAAAGGGGGGAAACCTCTTTCCTCCTTTGTTCTGTGAGGGGGAAACCCACAGAACACATTTATGAGACACTAGGGTCCTTCAAGTGAACCTTCTTAGAGCTAAGATTCTAGTCAAAAGGTTCTTTGTGACCTCAGTTTTTAGTATTTAATCTGCTTTGTAGCAAATTAAATTAACAGTTTAATTACTAAAAAATTAACAGTTTTCTTATATCTTTCATTTAAAGATTCCCATGATTGGTTAATTACAGATGTAGAAATTGCATGTTTGACTCATTTTGAGATCTGATTATCATTTCCACCATATTTATCACCTTGATGATGATACTCAGTATATTTATTCTGGTTTTCAAGCTTCTGAAGATGGGATTTCTCTGTGTTTCAAATTCTTGGTTTCAAAAATCACATTAATAATCCTCAAATAGATTGAAATTGTGCTGTGTTACTGACACTCTCAGCTTTTCATCTGGGAGAGGATTCATGAGGTAATTGAAACCCTCTAGGATCTTTTGGACATAAAGAAACATAGCTTCTTGAAAGGGCGTACTATAACAATTCTACAAATAATGCTTGCCCATAAGTTCAGCAAATTGTAAACATTTGCTAGGCCATCGTGTGTGTGAATGTGTGTGTGTGTGTGCATACATATATCTGCGACTTACTAAAATTGCTGAGATCAGGAAAACTATTGTAATTGTAATACTTCCCAAACATTTATGACTCTAGGACAGAGCAGGAAAATAAATTTTTCAAAGAATCCAGCATTCAATACTTCAATCTATTCTTCATAATAAGTAAGAGAAGTAACACTCTTCAGGGGCGTGCTTAGAAGTAACTTGTGAGTCACACATAGTTAACAAAACTGGCATTGAACTTATATTATTTTTTTCTTTCAATATAATGAAAATTTTTGAACCTTTAGAAGACATTTGGAGCGAACCAGTGCTAGATACAAATTTAATTAAATCAGCTGCCAATCTTACGAGATCATATCCATCTCCTTAAGTCAATAAAATTAGGAAAAAATAGTTATAATCAGAATTTTTGCTCAATACTAAATTTCTCCACCTTTCTCATCAAACCACGTTTGCGCTATTACAAAAACATTCCCCAGATTATGGTTCAGATTCCTACACTAAACTTTAATTTTCCTTTAAGATCATGTTGACTCTAGAACCTATGGCATTTGGTCAAGGGGAGAGGAAGAAATCTACTCCATTATCTCAGTGTTTGCTATATGAATAATAATAATTTTATGTATTTTTGTGTGAGAAGTGTCTACATATATAATGTACATCAAATTATTTTATTTGCTCTGATTTCTTTTCTTTATCACTAAAAAATTTATCAGTGGTGATATGGATCCACTATATTCAAAATTCAGTGGATCCATATCCACTGAGAGGTTTTTACAGCAAGGTCATATAAATATTCTAAACTTAATTTTTCTCCTTGAGAGGAAGTTTTAAGATGTCATTTAACCATTTTTGTGCAATGATTTCTTAATAAAATTAGAATGACTATCTCACCTACTCCTCAAGAATCTTAATTCACTTTCTCTACTTGCCATTCTCCTAAATTTCTTTGATTGTGGAGTCATGAACTTAAATTTTATATTGTAAAATTCTATAATATTTATCTCATGTATGAAAATTCAATATTTATATTGATTCTCACATTATTCCTTTCACTTATTTTAATTCATTTTTTCACCTCATTATTTTTATCTAAAAGAGTTTCTTCTTTTGAAAATCATCCTTTATTGTTCTTCCGATGACTATTTTCTTATATTTATTTTATGCCACTGAGGCATATGAGCCCTGTGGATGGAAGCAAGGAGCACTTGGTAAATGTTGGTGGTGTGGAATAATTAGGTCATTTCACTTTGAATCTGTGAATATATGACAGTCTTTTGTGGGTTTTCTCCTATCTTATTACAGATTCCTAAGAGCATTCCACCATTCTTCCAAGATCCCCAGGCAAATCCTAAATTACGAAATTACATTTAGTAATATCCAACAATACCTTGGCATTTCAAGATTTAAGAATTTCAACGTGATATTCATCACTGTGTTCCTGAAACAAGCTTCATCTAAAATAGTCTGCTGCGTTCTGAAAGGCCCTGTTCTGAAATGGTACTTTTATGTTTCCAGTTATGTAAGAATTTAAAATTAATTTTAATTGTGCCCTGTACTCTGCTCCCACCAGCTCCAACTAATACATTTAAAGTTTTCTGTTGAATAATTCTGAGTTTCTTCTTGATTTAATTTTCCAGATTCCCTTAAGCCCAGACGATGATGATTCTATAACAAGCACATTTACTAAAGAATAATAGACTTCAGGTTGTGACCAACAATAACAAAAAATAGTGCAATGATCCTTTGTGAGTCCTGCCCTAATATTCAGACAAGACATTTCCCTTATCAGTGTGTCTCCCGTATAGTGCATGAAACACTCAAGGAATCTTCTAGGGATAACCTTCCTAGAAAAAGAGCAGTGAAAGCTGGTGTTAGATAAGATCATATGTGGAAAATTGATGGAGTTAGTTGTGTCTCAGTTTTCATACAACCAGCAAGTGTTTTTCTTTTCATTTCCTTAAGGAGATATAAAGACAATTACAAAATATGACCAAGAATATTCTTTGGCAATGTTCTACTGCCAATTCTCTAGTTCCGGCTTTCACTGGGTTTTGCGCACTATCCATAAAGTTCTATTCTGTGATTTCTTTTTCATAGCTCTCCCACAGGGTCTGATGATATTTCACTTAGGGGGCACACACACACACAACAACAATGACATCAAATTTGTCATTTTTTTTTCAGGACCCTATTTTATTTTCCTCATGCTTAATATTCTGTTCAAACTAATCCCACTTAAACTTTCTCAGTTTTCTCTTTTACATTTTAATTGACAAAAATTTTATATATTTATGATGGACAATATAACATGTAATATAGAGACACATTCTGGAAAGCTTAAGTCACACTAATTCATATCCATTGTGTCGCATCTTTGTCACTTTTTTTGGTAATAAAACCAAATTATCTCTTTCAGCAATTTTCAAGTATAAAACATTATTTTTCACCAAAGTCACCATATTGTACAATAGACCTCCTGAATTTAATCTTCCTGGCTCATTGCAATTTTGTATGGTTTGAAAAATAACTACTCATACTCCTCCCTGCATTCTGCCCTGGTAACCACCCTCCTACTCTGCTTCTGTGAGGTGACTTTTCATATGTCACATAAAAGTGAGATCATGCAGCATCTGTCTTTGCCTGGTTTGCTTCCATGCAAAATCTTAACATGGATGCCACTTGACATGGCATCCTCTGAGTTCATCCATGTTGTCACAGGACTTGCTTCTTATAACATTCCCGTTTTATCTAATTCCTTCACAGAAACAGATATTTACAAATTTATCCCAATTAAACTGTCTATTAGACATACTTGTGTGTTCAGGTCTGCATTATTTTCACAAAGATTCTCCTCTTTCATCATTTTTCTTGCATCATTTTGCTTAAACACTTTAAATTCTAATTCAATTGATAGTCAATATTTTTGACCCCTGGAGTCCTGTGTTAAAGTGATTTTTGTCTCTCCTCTACATAATAATATATGAGTAATTTTTATCTATCTTATGACCCATGGTTCTCTACCAACATTATATTCATGCCCATTTCTTATTAATTTCTTTAGATTTTTAAATCATAGAAACTTATGATATATAAGTGGCATTAGTATTCCTCATATTGCATGTACCAGGTACCCAAAATTGTTCAATTTTCATGGTTTTAGCAAGTACATTAATTATATTGGAATACTATTTAATATATTAATATAATTAATTACAGTAATGATACATGTTAGAAACATAATAAATAAAAACTATGACTACTTGTTAAATATGATAAGCAAACTAACCATAATTATAAGTGAATACAAATGAAACTTGCTTGACTTACCTCATTTATAACTCTGTCTTCAATCTAATATGGAACAATGGGAGCATCAAAATTCATCATGATCAAATTGGCTTTGTGGTACACATTGAATTTCAGTTAATAAAACAAACAAAATGATGTTATTTCTATAGTGATTAGTACATTAAAAAAGACTGAATCATAAAACATGGGTCATGTATAATGAAATTGATTCCTAGTTACTTGTTTGGCTCCTTGTTAGAGACCTCTCTGAACTCTTCATGTAAGAAGTTAGGCATTTGTTGAAAACTCTTCTATGTCAATCAGTGAAATCAGGGGAGAAATCATCTGTGAAACATTACTGAGTTTTTAGGTATAGAAATTCTCTCCAGTTTTGTTAAATTGTCAACACAGAATAGTTTGGTTTTTTTTTAAATATTGATCTGGTTTACTATATCTGGCAATGAACTTTACAAAAATCAGTGCTAATAGGGATAGAGTCAACTTGCTGTGTGGTTCTGGGGCTAGATAAGAGAAACTGGGTTTATCTCCACTATTTTATTTGTTTTTTTCATTGTGAGCCTCTGCTGTCTTTTGTGTGGAAATAGGGAAACAATAACAAAATAGTTTAAAATGACCTATTCAAAGTTTTCTGTAGTAAATATTCAGATGTGACTCTGATGGTCTAATTGTAAATTGTCAGTCAAAAGACAGGGTGGTGAAATATCAGTTTCAACTGTGCACATTGATCAACTCATTTTCTGGCTGAAAGAACTGTATGTTAATAGCCACACAGAATAAGCTCCTGGTTTAACGGAGAGTCTATCAACCACTGCCAGTAATACATCCCACTCTTAAATCAGCATCCTCATTATCTGGTACTCCCCTCTACTTCCTTTTACCACTATACTAATTGTCTTGAGCTTTCTTGAGCATTATGCAATCATCACCTATTGAAGAAAGGCATCTTCTTGAGTACACATGCTCTATTCAGTCATTAGCAAAAACCTTGGGATATTAAGTTCAGAAAGTATGACACCTAATTTAACTATGAGTTTATGAAATACTCAGAAGCCTTAAAATATCCTTTACATTTTACACCAGTTTATTAGCACTATTTCTCATTTGTAACACTCTACCTGAAAAAATAATAGAGTAAGCTGCCTGCAATTCTAAACATTAATTTTTTTTCAAATATTCATTTTCCCAATTTTTTCAAGTTTTATTTTATCATGTATATACTTAACATAGTTATTTGTTAAAACACAAAGTACTCAACAATAACTATTAAAAACATCTGTAATCATTCTAACTGGTATGGCATAATGAAACAATATTGTATGTGTCAATTACTGTTAAACCTAGCATTTTTTTTCAGTTCTAAAAGTGGTTTATATAGTAAATAAGAACATCTATTTATCTTAACAAAATCTGGTCCAGGTGTCTACATTTTACCTATATTTATACAAACAGATTATACTATTAGAACAAATCTACCTCAAAGTCGTACATTTCAAAGCTGATTTTGAGAACTTTTCCTAACTTTAATAATATATTATGCATGCTTATTGCTTATATTTGTTTGGTATGTTTTTGCCCATTCTTTTAGACTTTAGAAATATCTATTTTAGGTAAGTACTTGTGCAGAATAAACAGATTTGGATTAGAGAGTAATTCTTAAAGCACAAGATTTAAAACACTCCATGATTGGTAAGCTTAGTTTTATATTTTTATAGATCTTAAATGTGCATTAAATATATCTCTTTATATACTGTGTGATTTCTTTGCTCTTTTATACTATTTTCCATATTTATGAGGTTCTAATTTTACTCAAATAGTTACCTTATGCTTGTAAACTTTGTAATGCACTTAGTCTCCTGTTTAATTATTTAGGTTACTGCTTCTTATTTTATTAGCCTCATATAGTGTACATGACTCTCACCCATGACCTTTGCAAACATCAGTGAACTTATTTTATGTCCCCTTTCAGTTATCTTCCCATCAATTTGTCTCTGAATTTATGGAATTAATAAAATTTAAATATTATCAATTCATTTCATTCCCACTTTTGGTTCTTCTAGCTACAAATAAAGATTTTTAAAACTGACCATTTCCTTCCATCATAATGATATTTCAGTCTTCTAGTAAGTTCTGCAGAAAAGACTTCAAACTGCCTTTTTAAATTTTTAATCATTTGCATATCTTACAGAGTCAAAGGACCACTTGCTGAACTTACAAATTTTTCTCATCCTTCCTTCATGCTTTTTAAAATATTATTTTACTGTTATCATATTTTGCAAGTTGGGGTCAAGGGAACTACTGTTCACCTGTTTTATTTTTCTTTCCATTTCTCCCTACAATGACTTTAAAACCTAGCAATTTTATAAGGACATGTTATGTCCTAAAATCATTAATAGCAACACAATTTCTAAGTTATATGGTGAAACTTTCCACACATAGATTAATATAAATCATAATTTTCAATATTATTTCTAGCCCCTAGGTTGCTTTCTCTGTGAACTACATCCACATATCAAGTCTGTGTCAAGATTAGGGGAAGATACTTAGAGTTAAGGTGATGAAAATATTGTGCACGGTTTTGTTTTTATCCTCTTGACAGTTTTATTTTTATAATGATAGATTATTATTTGAGCGTATTGTAATTCTGACTTCTTTGTGTTTTGATTTGTTAATACTTTTTATTCAATTTTCTGAATTCTCTTACCTCATATTTTTAATTCTATCATTTTTATAATTTAATGATTCATTATGTGTTATTATGTCTGCAAATGATAGTTTAAGCTGTTTAATTTATTTTGCAGTACTGTTAATATTTTTCCTAGCTAACTCAGCATTTTCTTCGTGTGAAAACTCTTTTTTATTTTCTATGTTGTCTTTTTATGCCTTTTTAATTGTGCTTGATAGCTTTTTATGTATGATTTCTGACTTTTTCTGTGCAATATATTAAATGCTCTGGACACTGAGAAGCAGTAGCAATTTTTTTACGCTGTGATGTATTTCACTGGTCTGCAGAGTTTTGTATTATAAAATCAACTCTACTGTTGCTAAAACAAATTGCATTTATTTCAATAAATACCTCTGTTGAAAACAAACATGGTTTCAGAACTGTAAGTCTCTCTTTACAGAAGAGCTCTAATTTCTACTCTTGTTTTATTCTCTTTTCTTCTATATGAAGTCAACAAAGGGTTTCTCTCCTCTCCAAATTCTTGTGCACCAGCCCTGCCTTTCTAAGGCCGGCCCCTTTGATGCTAGAAATAACCAATTGAGAAGTCATCTGCGTCTTCTGGTAACCAGTGCTGTCCAAGCTAAATCTTCAGTTCTCATTGTTTTTCTCTCAGAATGGGACTCTATTCAGGATTATGATTTCTAGGCCTGGTACCAGAAGAACTCCACAGCACCTTTCCACTCCTGCCCCATCTCTTTGCTGTTATGTAATCACAGATTCTGAACTTTCTCTCATTTATATATATAAATTGAAGTACACTCAATACTCATAGACCTTGCATAGATGTGGAATGGAGGTGTTTTTTTCTTTCTCTTTTCTTCGAAATTATAAATTTGTGACTTGACTCACGTCACTGCCCTTGCTAGAAACATTGCTAGTTGTTCCAAGATCATCATGGATTCTAGTAGTTATATTTAGATAAAAATTTATAGAATTATATACTATACTACAAGTTGAATAGTATAAGAGAAATATTGCTTCACTCCTCCTCTTGCTATATTCTTTAACATCTGCTCTACACAATTCTTTTTTGGTTTTATGCAAAACATTTCTATTTCACATATAACATGATCTATGTTGTGTTACCAACAAATTCATACTGTTAAACTTGTTGTTCTAGAAAAGTTATGTGTTAGTACTCCAAATATCCACTGATTATTTTTCTTCCTGAGAAATAATTTATCCACTGATTCCTTTCTTTTTTCATTAAGTGTAAATGCAAATGGTGTTTTTGGTTCATTTCATGGAAACAGAATAAATTATCTTTATAATAAAATTTTAATAGGAATATATATGTTTGGTAATACCAATTTATTCAAGAATGAATAAAATTACATATGTAGTCTGTTCAACTGAATTCCAGCAATTCTTTCTCCTCTACTAAAAACAAGGAATATTCTGAAGAGTAATATGTTTATTAAAAATTCACTTGCACACATACATACCAAACCTTTTAATATAAGTTTATTTTACAAAACAAAAGCAAAATTAACTCATTATTAATAGTAGCATATTATATGATATAAGTTTTCCTATCATAGCATGAAATTTTATTAGTATTAAAGGAAATATCATAATCAATACCATGAAATACAGCTCATTAAACTAAGCAACTTTATATCACATTAGTAAACTGGCATCAATTGATATCTTACACCACAAAGGCAATGCAATCATGTATCTGGTACCTATATATTCCATACTGAAATTATCAACATTTCATTATTTTTTGAGATTCTGCACTCTAACAAATATCTTGACATTTAATGCTTAGAATGTAGTTCTAGCATTTTTTACATTTATCAGTGTTTATTAGGAGATGAGCCCTGATTGAAACCCATATCAAAGAACTTGTAACTCAGAATTCTTTATATCAATCTAAAACGTTCCCATCCTTATTCATAAAATTAATGTCCCACAATGAAACCTGAAAGAATATTATTATGTGAATTCATGTGTGTGTGTGTGTGTGTATGTGTAATTTATATCAATATGTGTATCCCACAGAATAACTTAAGAAAATTAACTCTTTTAATACCATGTTCAGTAATTTAAGGACAATGTGATTGTGTTTTTCATTATTTATTCATATTCTCTTATTAATCAAAGTGCATGATATTCGAAAGTCAGAAACTGATTACAAAGATGCACCTCTGTATTAAAGATTTGTAACTACCTATGTAAAATTTTTAACTGCATCAGCAGTGTTTCAAGAAAAATAAGAATGGAAGATTTGGTTTTAAGTTAGAAGAATGAAGTGATAGAACCCACACAAGAAACAATTGCCATTCTGCTACCACCCAGTTTATTGAATTTGACCACTTGAAATGTCTCACATAAGTAGAAATGCATATTGATACCTCTTTAATCTGCCCCTGGTCAGTTTGACTTACTTCCTGCAAATGATCATCAGGCCCATTCTAAATTATATTGTACCTACCAGTATGGTGTTAATAGCATTCTTTGGGAATTTATTTATTTATTTATGTGTTTATTTATTTATTGGCATGAGGGATTGAAGATTGAACCGAGGGCCACTAGCTTAACCACTGAGTTACATCCCTAGTCCTTTTTTTTTTATTATTTTAAGACTGGTCCTCACTAAGTTTCTGAGGCTGACTTTGAACTTGTAATCCCCCTGCCTCACCTTCCCAAAGATATTTGATTCTTTAACAACTCCATGAAAAGAGTTTCAACTCATTGCCAAAATTATCCAAACTTGAAATCTAAGTTGATAGTTCAGCTCACAAATCCTATTCGTTATGTCACTATGTGGAAAAGGGTTAGGATTCTAGTCTCAAATCAGGGAATGTACTGATCTTTTTTCAAATCCATAGCTCAGAAGCTCACAACCTAAGTCTGACTGATTCGTAGTGTATGAAATATGTTCCTATCAGACGCAATGTGCATTGCCTCTGAATGGAATGAACTACCCCAAACTTTTCATGCTGTAATTACTCTCATCTCCTCTTTTTCAATAAATACTGTTCCAGTAGCAAATTACTGAGTAATTTCTGTAAAGCACCTAGGTTTCTGTTGAAATATGTTTTGAAATTTAAGTAAATCTGATTTTGTTTTCTTCTAACAAATATGCCTATAAATTTTTAAATTTATAATCTTGTCTTTATTCTTTGGCTAGAGTCATAGAATCATTACTGTGAAAATCAGTTAACTATCCTTTACATTTACTTTCTTAAATGGAGTTTCCCAGACAGACTTTCTTTTGCTGTCAATAAATGGTTCCCAGTTAAATTCAAGCTCAAAGCATTTGAATTGACGGACTATAACATTCCCAACAGCCTTTCTTTTATATTTTCCCTCTCTTTGTGGAAAAGCAATACAACACAGTGAGAAAGAGCCTTCTGGGTCAAATGCTTATGTCTATTAAAGATTGAAGGATATATATTCATTGCTTATGAAGAATTTATAGTACAATCTCTTCCTTGCTATTATGGCTAATATTGAACTTAAATATCATTAAATTAAAATTGCATTATCTAAGAATTATTGGCCTCTCATAAAGTTATTGAGGCTTTTTCTTAGCTCATTGTATATTTGAAAACATTTCTAAAAGTAAAATAACATAAAATATATACTGTGTCACAAGGACAGAATCACTTGTCAAAAGACATTTCATCTTCTGAAACTTCAAGTTTTTGATGATATGTGAAGCTAGAAAAAAGCTTTATAATATAATTCATCAATTCAAAATGTTCCCCTTTAACCAAAGCCATTCATCAGATACCAATTTAAACTAGCTAACATATTATAATATGGATGACATTGACTACATCATGGATTTTTAATCTTGCATCAGTAAGTTATTGCAACAAATATATATTAACATAAAAACAAAAATGAACATTTATATTTGTTGAACCTTAACTGAGTATAAATGCACAAGCAAACAAAATGTTGAAAATTCTTTAGTATTTGTGAAAATATTGCCTTTTAAGCTCAAATAAATAAATAATACATTTAAAAATAAAGTTTTGATAAATTTATAGTCTCAGGCCATTAGGTTTAAGATGTGGAATGGACTGGAATAAATGCTATGAATAGAAATAAACATAAAATGATTAATTTTATCCAAGAGGAATGAATATTTAACAGAGGAGCAAAAAAATCCACAAACTAATATGACACTTAAATTATTTCATAAGTAATATACATTTGAGGATTCTAATGAGAATATGTCACTAATGTGAAGAAAATAAATAATATTTTTAGTTTGATAAAAATCATTGTTTGGCAAGTTTATATACAACAAGCATAGGACTACTTCATTCTTCATTTAGGGATTGAAGCAGTTAAAGTTGTTTCATGAAAAAATGTTATTTTAAATCTTCAATTAATGATAAGAAATATAATTATCACAACATAAACAAATGAAATAAGTATACTCCTACCTTTTTTTTAATTTTGAAGGAAAAGATAGTTAAAGGGTACAATAAATAATAGAGATATAAATATTGACCCAGAGAATGAAAAATTAGAGAACATCAACAGAGTAAAAAATAACTCAGAAGTAGAAACACGAGTCATATCCAATGCAGCTATGAATAAAAAAAGGAAAACAGACATTTATAGTTTTGTTTTCAATCACAGAATAATTTATGCAAATATACATGGTAGGTTACTTGGACTCTGGAAACTACCAGACGCAAAAGGAATGCCTGGGTCTGCTCAAATCATGTGTCAATGTTCCTTAATTCTTAACAGAAAGATACAGAAGGAATGAAAATAGAGTAAATGTTAATCTAATAATGCACATAAACTAATTTATTCAGAAAGACTCACACCAGCAATGAAATTCAGAGATAAAGTAGAATGCCTGCCAGACACCAAACTGTTATTAGAAGTGGCAGACATATAGTATGGATAAAAGAAATAGTATTAATTGAATTGATTTGCTGAGCTTAATTCACAATAGCCCCAAAGTGAAAACAATCTAAATGTCCACTAATGGATAAATGAATAAGCAGGCTACATTATATACATCTCATGCTTAAAAAGAAATTCTGACACATTGTAACATGTTATTAAAAAAAATCTAATGAACTTGGAAGTCAAAATTCTCTTAAAAATATTTTGTAAACAATCCATATCCATGATATATATAATAAATATATTATTACTAATAAGTTTCAATCCAGGAAGATCAAGTTTACTTACCACTCAAAATCAATTACTTTAATATGCTTTACTTAACAAATAATAGCTAAACCCTATGTAGATCACAAGACGTACAGAAAACCCATAAAAAAAAAACAAACACATTCTCTCATGATAAAAGCAAGAGAAAAAACAGGAGCAGAAGCAAAGACCCCAAAACTGAAAATCAGTATCCATGAAAAACACTTTGCTGTCTTCATACTTATTATGCAGAGTGGATACTATCTGAAAACATGAGAAAGATGACATCCACTTTCAAACCTCTATAAAACCTATGTTGAAAATTTTATCTGCTGCACTTAAGTAAGAAAAGAAGATAAAAGACATCCTGATTGAATAGGAAGAACCCAACTATGTGAGCAGATAGCATACTCTTTCATATAGTCAACACTTCAAAATCCACTAAAAGCTACTATAATTAATAAATGAGCTCAGCAAGACTATAGTGTACAAGAGCAATGTACAAAAATCAATTGTATTTGCCTATGCCAGAAAATGAATAATCTGAAAATCAACCTTTTATTTACAAGAGCATCAAAAAAATACTTAGAAGTATAGAAGTGGAAAGCTCAAATGTTGAATTACAAACAGTGCTGAAGTATACTAAAGATCTGAACACAAGGAAATACTTCCCATGTCATGAATGGAAAGATAATGTTAAAATGGCAATAATTCTGAAATTCTCTGCATATTAGACATAATGCATATACAAATCCCAGCAGTCTGATTTTTCCTTTTCCTTAGAAATTGGTAAAGAAATTTCAAAATCCATATAAATGCAAGGAATCCAGAATAGGCAAAATAATTAAAAATAACAAGTAATATAAGAGGATTCATACTTCCTGATTCCACAGTATTCATGACACTGTTGAAAATACCATAAATATTGATATCTTAGTCATTTGAATTGAATGATGAGTCCAGAATTGAGCACTTAGATTCTTAGTCAATTAATTTTCATCAAAGATGTTATTCAGATCAGTGGGGAAAGAATAGTCATCAGAACAAATGACGCTGGGGCAACTGTACATACATCAGTGAAAGAATGTGTACAGGCCCCCACCTCACACCAGAAATTGACTAAAATAGAGTATAGACCTAAATGTATCATCTTAAAATAAATCACTTGTAAGAAAACATAGAAAGGCACCTCTGTAGTCATAGCTAAGGCAATTATGTCTTTCATACTATACCAAAATCATGAGTGATACTAAATAAATCAACTGGGCCTCCTCAAAACTTGAAGTTTTCTACTCTGAAGTATTCAAGTAATTGAAACTATAAAATATAGAATGGGAGAAAATG
>JAJEJO010052113.1:41648-66535 GCA_020662805.1 Glaucomys volans | reverse complement strand
CACTGGGCTTGAGAGCCCAGGCTGTCCTGGGGACCCTGTACGCTGGCGCCAAAGGCCCTAAGCTCCCCGCCGGGCCACTCCAGGCACTGCTGGCAGCCCCAGGAAGCTGGAAATGGACCCCCTCTGCCAGGGAAGCCACCAAACTCAGAGCAGTTTCAACTCCCCTCTGGAGTCAGCGATCCCAGGGGCTCGGGGCAGACCTCTTCCAGGAGCAGCTGGAGGCCAAAGGAAGCTGGAAAGGGAACTTCTCCGCCAGTTAAGCTGCCAAAATGGCGTGGATTAGTGGATTAGTTCCAACTCCCCGCCGCTGGATGTCCCAGGTAACCCGAGATGCTTGGTCTCCGCCTGGGAAGGCCGCTGGCCGGTGCCGGAGCCGCGGCCAGTGACTCCAGAGTGCTGCTGGAGACCCTCACTCACCCGTTGGCTGGCGCAGACCCAGGTCGGTGGCTCCGAAGCAGCTGCCGGGCCCGGCGCTCCCAGATGGCAGCTGCCTGCGGCAGGGCGGAGCCCAGCCCAGCAGAGTTGGCTCTGGAGCGGCAACTGGGGACCCCCTATATGTGCCTTGAATATAAAATCTCGTTGAGAGTCATATTCCTGCTGTTTGAATCCCGAGCAAGTAGGAATCCACGGAGCAAGTAGGAATGCAGCCTTCCTCTAGCCCGCCATCTTGGATCCCCCCTCTTTAATCTTAAATTGTTGAAAACCATACCAAAGGAAATGATGACCAAATGAGAATTGTGGGACACATTAATGCTGCAAGAGGGAGGTAATTAAAAATCTCAAATTAGAAGAAGGTCTGATAAATGCCAGATCTAAGAATGTGGGTTGGAACTAAAGTTAAAATGAGAGTCTACTACTTTCTACTTAAATTGATTTTTATTCCTGAGATACCAACTCACACCTACTAGAATGTCTTTTAACAGAAGGGCAGAAGATAGAAAATGTTGGAAAGGATGAGGAAAAAAGAGAACACTTATATACTGTTAGTGGCAATGTATGTTACTGTAATCATTATTGGAAACAGTATCAACACTTCTCAAAATATTAAAATTCAGAAAGTACTTTGTGCCACAGCAATCCCAAACTGGATATATATTATTACATATTATATATTATATATCATATATTATATACATATACATATATATATATATATTCTAAGGGTACAAATTTTCAGTTAAGCAGGAGAAAAAAATTCTAAAACTGGATTTTTTTTATTGTTTATTGTGATGACTGTACTACTAATAATGTATACTTGAAAATGTCTTGGAGAATAAATTTTAAATATTCTCACCATAAAGAATAAATATGTGAGTTGATTGATGTATTAATTAGCTTGATATAATCATTATACTATGTAGTCAAACATCAAAAATCACATTGTACCCCATAAATACATAAAATTTTGTCAAAAATAAATTTTAAAAAATTTTGTGCATGTATCCATGTGTAGAGTTGGTGCATAGTATAGACTTTCATATACCAAGCTCACTGTATCATATGAATTTCCTAAGAAATTATACAGAGAGGAAGATAATAGTAAATATCCTCTCACCAATTAGACCTTGCCACGAAATATTACCACATAAAAGAAGACAGAACAGAATCTACTCTGCTTGAGCCAAGAAAAGTTAAGAGAGAAATACAGCATGATATGTATGAGTAATAATAGCTCAATGTGCTCCACATTTCTGTAGAAATGCCTATTATTATACTATACATGACATCAACCACTTCCTCTTGGCTTAAGTAATAATGGGCCTTAGTAGCATATGCAACTAGGAAGTCTTCAGTCAGGTGAACCTGGAGTTATACCTCCATAAGTCTTTCATGTCACTAAGAATGTAACTTGTTTCCTTATATACATTCATATTTTGTGGAATTTTTTTATCATAGAAATCTTCCTTGGTGTTAGGAACATAGCCACCAAAACTTTAAGTTAGTTGATTTCTCAACCACAATCAGAGAGTATAAAAGGAAGAGAGAGATGGTAGAGGATAGAGATGAAGAGTCATATAACAGGATGTATCACACACAGTCTGCTTACTCCTCCTAGAACAAAGTTCCATGCCCATCACTAACTTAATCACTGTATGTAAGAGGAAGCTATTGTTTAGATCTGATTATCATGTCCAACCTTGAGACAAAAACTAGGAAAGTGAATATGTAAATAATGAGCTGATATCAGGTTTAAGTTAGTAATGGTCCACCTTTGGAATTCAGTCATTCCCATCTAAACATCAAGATTGGAAAATGCAGGATTTATGTTTTATTTTTTTAAGAGAAAGTGGAATTGGGTGTCAAGAATGTAAATAAACATGTTCTGCAGCTAATAAAATTGAATTAATTATGGCTCACTTCTCATATAAGGGAAATGAAGAGACCCAGAATGACCCCTCAACAATTTCTCACTTGTGGAGGAGCAGAAACTTCAGAGACATGATAAGGGGCTATGAGGTTTTCTTTCCTAACAAACTACTGCTAATTTTATTTAGTCTTGTATTCATAAACATAATGTCCTATATTTTTATTTAGAGAAAAGTGGATTTTTATTAATGGTTATATATTAATATTAGCTCTATGCATGTTTCACCTTTTAATTTAAAATTAGAATGAATAAAAATTTAAAAGTAAGAAATACAGAGCCACACACACTACATTGGCTAAGTATCATAGGTATTATTCATTATTCAAAGTAATGTAAGTTTGCTAAACTTTGAAGCACTTCTACATGTCTTCATTAAATTTTCATTGCAATCTATGTAACATTTATGTTTTATAAATGTCACAAAAAGGTCTTGTTTCATTTTGTGCTTGAACTTTCTACAGCCAACAGTTTTCTCTACCAACACCTGCTAGAAATAACTTCACCCCTAAGCTTTTCCCATTGGTTTGCATTTTGTTTTATGACCCAATTAACTTTAAATTAAGTAGACTTTATGATGAAAGAACACCATCAAGTTGACATATAAATAATGTTATAAATAGACTCCCAAAGGATGAACAATGAAATCTGTTACTGCAACCCACTTAAAAACCAACTCTTATGAGTATGATATAAACGGTTTTGTTTCCAATTAAAGACTGCATTCAATTTATAACCATCCAAATTGTGATGAAAAATTTATTTTGCTTTTTCCAAAAAAACAAGTTTTTTCATGATGTGTCGTATTTATTGACCAAGTCTAACTTACACCTTTGGAGTTTGTGGAATGAGTCTTCACCATATTTTATATCATATACTTACACCTGGATCAGCTAGATTTATAATACTTATTCTGGAAGAAACAGACTTTGCTTTGACATATTTTTGTATACACATATATACATATATGTACATATGTATATATATTTACATACATATAATAAAGCTCACATTCTGTAATTTTTTATTTTAGAACAATATTAGATTCACAAAAGATTGTTAACACACAGAGTTCTTCTATACCTTCTATCCATATCATACTTCACCAGGGTATATTTGTCAAAATGAAGAAACTGATATTGATACATTATTATTAATGTAAATACATAGTTTATCAGGGTTTCTTTACTTTTGACATAATTTTGTGAAATTTGTTCTAGGTTCCATTAGGCTGGGCTGCATCATTTTTTTCTGATTTTCCATGTTTTAAATGACCTAATGATTCTGAGCAATTCTTGTAGAATGCCTTTCCAGTGGAATTTGATAATTTCCTCATTATCAAAACAAGATTAAAGGTTTTGCAGAGAAAGGATATATCTTATTTTTAATCATATTAAATCAATGGTACATACGAAATGAATGAGTTATGAGGATTGATGTTAACCTCGATTACCTGGCTGAAGTGGTACTTGCAAAAGTTTACACGATAAAGTTATACTGTCTTTCTCCTTTCCATACTGTAGTCTTTTGGAGGAAGTTACCATATGAAAATTTGATTTCTATATATTCAATTTATGCCTGTATACTTCTTTATTTTTTGCATTATTTAACCAGCTATGACCTCAAGCAAACAAACAGAAGTATTTTGACTGGTTAAAAAAATCTCAGACAGAAAGTTTTTAATATTTCATCATTAAATTAGGTGACATTTGAAAAATATACTCCAAGTTTTATTATTATAATTATGTGTAGTTTTTACTTTATGTATATTTAAATTTATTATTTATTATAAAATGTATATTTATTATTATTTGTTATTCTTGTATACTTCATTGAATGAAGAGATCACCAGCCTGTCACAGATAATTTTAAATTACAAATGTCATTGGATAATTATCAAATTTTTGTTCTGTATCTAGGGATATCTTCAAATGATTTTTTATTCCAAGTAAGTAGTGAATTACACTACTTTTTAATTATTAAAAAGTCTTACCTTCTTAATATAATCTCAGCTCAGTCTTATTTCTTGTTTTCATATATATTCCTGAATGTTATTTCCTAAGAATTTGTTAACAATTAGGACAATCCTCTCTGTTCATGAAAACTTTCTTTCAATATTAAAATTTGGAAAATTTTGTAATATAAGGTGAATAATAATTCTTCTTTTTTAATTCTCTGGAAAAGTTTGTGTAATATTGTTTTATGTGTTCCGTAAAGGTTTGAAAAACATCACTTCAGCCATCATCTAGACCTAAGATTTTGTTGTGGGATATTTTTCAATTACAGATACAATGTGTTTAATAGTTAAAGAATTTTTTAAAAAATTTTCTGTCTTTGTAAGTAAGTTTGGATAACTTTTGTTCTAAGAATTTGTCTATGATGCCTAAATTGTCAAATCTATAGCATATTATACATTTTTATGTTTTTCATACTTATGATGATTCCTCTTAGGTTATTTCCTATTTCAAGGAGTCTATAAATTTTATTAGGTATGTAAATGATTAAATATTTGACTTTGTTGATTTCCTGCATTTTACACTATATTTTCTATTTCAAAGATTTATGCTACATTATAATGATTGAAAATAACTTCTAAAGATACAAATCATAGATTTGCATCCTTTTTGGTTTCCCAACATGGGCATTTATTGTTATACAACTCTCCCAATCACTGCTTTTCCTGAATCTCACTCACTTTGATATGTATTTGTATCACCATTCACTTTACTATACTTAAAAAATTCATTGTGGTTTCTTTCTTACTTCATAACTTAGGTATAAACATATTTATTTATTTATAAATTTCTGAATGTTTATTTTATGTATTAATAGCTTAAGTTCATGCTAATAATAACAACAAATATCTGATTTAATTCTTTGGTACTATGATTTGTTTAATGAAGCATGTTATCAAATTTGATAAAAATTTATTCTGCACTTCAACATAACATGTATTTCGTAAATGTTTGCAAGTACAATTCCATAAATATAAATCATGTGAAAACTTTTGATTGCATAATTCATCTACTGATGTTTTATCTAATCTAGGAAATGACAGAATTGTACTAATGTCCCATTTTGTAAATTTGTTAGTTTTTCTTTTACCTCTTCCAATTTTTGCTTTATATATTTCAAAATGTTATTAGTTGCTTATGAATTTGTAATTATTATCATTTCCTGTTTTAATCCCCATTTTATTATTATAAAATATTACTATTAATTTCTTTAAGACAATTCACCTTTATGTCTATTTTACAATTAGTCTAGTGTGTTTACTAAATATGCCATCTCTCTTTTAACTAGTGTTTTCGTGGCACACTTTCATTCTCAATTCTTTTTCAATAATCTCTTTGCTTTTTAAAGTATGTCATATAATCAGAATATATTTCTAGTTAATTTTATTTTCATTAGATAATCTTCACCTTTTAGCTGTAGTTTATAGTCCTTGTGTGTTTTGTTATTATTGGTTATATGTGTTTAGTTTCGGTCATGCAGTCATACATGTACATGAGGTAATAATGTCTGTTTCACTCTACTATCATTCCTTCCTAGTTTCAATATCTTATTACTCTTTTTCTATTTATTACAAGTGAATTTTTCTCCTCTTGCCATTTATTGGATTATTTAAGTGTGTTATTATTCTGTTTTTATGTTCAATTTTACATATAAAATGCAAAATATATGTAATATTTTTCAGTTAAGATTTCTTTTTTTGCTTTTTTTATTACTCCAGTTTTAAAATGAAATTCCCTTTCTTCACAGCAATGCAGTGGTAGGGAACTCAGGTGACTGAACCCTTGGTTTCAGACTTTTCTCATTTTATTTATTGAATATCTACTTTCCAGAAGTCCAAGTGAGTCTGAGAGATTTACTTCACTCACTTTCTTTTGGTAGGTCTTGGACTCTAATGTTAGTATCTCTAATACAATATACCAAGAGCTCAACTCAGATTTCCAATCTCTTTTCATTTTGCCCCTTTTGGTTTAAGAATTTGCAAATGCCTTGAAGGGAAAGCCAATTCAGAACACTTATTGCAGTGGACATTTTATTTTGTTGAATCCTCTCTAATCTTGTGGAAGCATTGCACAACACAATCGGAGGTGTATTTTACAAATAAAAGCAAGTGCCCTTTCAAAATATCTGTTACTTAAGATAACAAAAAGTCAAAAATCTATTACAGTTTAGAAGGAAACTAAAACTAAATGACAAATAAAGTCAATGTTTGATCCTTAATTGAATGCTGAACAAGAGAAGAGGAAATCTATGGAGGACTGTCCTGGGAATCTGACAAAATTTGAATATGGGCTACAGAATAGATAACAGTAATACATCAATTATTACCTCATTTTGATAATTATGCTATAACTGTGCAATTTAAAAACCCATTTTTATTATGTAGCGATATAGTTAAGGACTGAATAAGATAAAAGGGATAAATGTTCAACACACACACACACATACACACACACACATACACACACACAAAGGGGGATATAAAGAAACATAATGAAGTCAAAGGCAATGTATAATTGATTGATTTTGTTAACAGATATGTGTACTTCTTATAGTACTATTTCAACCTTCTTGTAAATTTGAAATGAAAAAAGTGTTACGGAAATCATAAAATGAATCCCCCTCAAAAATAGGCAATAATTGGTTCATTTAATATGTTTTCTGAATTTCAACTATGATTTAGATCCTTTACTGAGTGTTGTAGACATGAAAGTCAAAAACTAGATTTATTCACTTCCTTAATGGGACTATCCATCATCTTATGGATGAAACAGAAAAATGATTGATAGGTAAACAAACAAAAGTAAAATGTAAATTCATGGAAAGTTGAGGCGGTAAAACCAGCAGAGATGGTGTTGGTTGCTGCTTTATAAGAGTAGGTCCCTGGTGTTGCAGGCTGGGACTGAGGAATAGCAGCTTCTAAGAAAAAGGAAGAACCTGTCTTCTTTCTCCTTAGGGAATAAAAGCCTTGAGCTTCTTGTGAAACAGCAGCAAATACCATTTCCCCTGGAGTCCAGGGGAAGATGCACAGCTGGAGATGGGGAAGAGAAAATAAAAGAGCATGTCTGAGAAGAGAAGGAAAACAAACTGGCCTATGCCCTAAGAAAGCCTCATCTATCTGCAGGACCCAGGATTGGAGGCTGAAACTTTAACAGAACAACAAAACAACCCTGCCATCCCCCCACCTCTGCACATGTCAGTTACAGGAGAAGGCAGTGTGGGTAGATCATTTCTGAGGCCCAGGTGCAATGGGAAGACCTCAAGCTGAGGGTGGGATTGAAATTGAGAAAAAGAAAAATACACCTGACAATAAACACAGACAAAACTGGATTTTTTTTTAAGACAATGATTAAACCGAGTGTAACAGAAGCAGCAAGAAAACCTGAACCCAGCTTAACTTTTGCTTAGATTGACTCAATCCTCACACCAAAGGTCAGTAGAGGAAGAGAAATGGCCCACTACGTACTCTAAAAAGGAGGAAATTCATCTGTTGAAGGGCATCGAGGTTGGTTCCACAGGCTAGGTACTGTGAATTGAGCTGCTATAAACATTGATGTCACTGCATCACTGTAGTATGCTGATTTTAAGTCCTTTGGGTATAAACTGAGGAGTGGGATAACTGGGTCAAAAGGTGGGTCCATTCCAAGTTTTCTGAGGAATCTCCACACTGCTTTCCAGAGTGGCTGAGCCAATTTGCAACTCCACCAGCAATGTAAAAGAATGCCTTTTTCCCCACATCCATGCCAACATCTATTATTGTTTGTGTTCTTGATAATAGCCATTCTATTCAGAGTAAGATGAAATCTTAGAGTTGTTTAGGGAAATGAGAGGGGGAAGGGTGGGGGCATGAAAAATGGTGGAATGAGAGAGACATCATTACCTTATGTACATGTATGATTAACAATAATGATATGAATGTACATCATGCACAACACAGAAATGAAAATTTGTACTCCATATGTGTGCAATGAATCAAAATGAAGTCTGTACAAACATAAATTTTTAAAAAAGGATTAAAATAAACCTAGTGAGGAAAGACAAGAGAAAAAAAAGGAGGAAATTTATTATACATAAATTATGCATCATTAAAAAGATAAAAGACATTTTTTCAACTAGATGTAAATTGAAAAAAATAAATAAATAAATCTCCATTTGTCTTACAGAACAAATTAAAAATTTTAAGATTAAAGGCATATGACAACAGATAGAACCCGAGTTCAGAGGATGGGTCAAAGAACATGAATATGTTGTTTGATGTAGGGACCTAGGAAAAGCTATTTTATGTGTGTGTGTGTGTGTGTGTGTGTGCGCGTTTAAACTTTTTAAAAAGTTGACTAAGAAAAAAATGGTAATGTTCTGAAGATACAACCATAATATTATAAATATGGTGGCATAAAATTCATTTATTATTCACAAAATGGATAGAGTTCGGAAAGTACATAGTTAAAATTGCACATTCAATAAGTACTAAATTATATAAAGGAACATAACTAAAATGTCAATAAGGAATAGCAAGAGAAATATGAAAATATTCTTGATTATCCAAAGAATGGAGAAATATTTGTGACACAAATAATTGACACAGAATTTGTAGTCACAATACATTTTCAATATCAAAAATGACAAAATGTCCAGTAAAAAGTGTCAAAATTCTTGAACAGGCAGTTCACGAAAAGAACCTATAAATGGCCAGTAAGCATGTGAAAAAGTGCCCGATGCCATAAGTCACCAGTGATTTGTGTCTGGAGTTTCTATTTGCTTTTGTTTGTAGTGTGTTCATTGTGTGAGCTCTTCAACAACAAGGACTGTGGCTTTCACACCTTTTGACATCAGTGACTAGCACCTGGTTGGGGTAGAATCAATATTCTACTAGATAACCATGTGAGCCTCAAAGATGGCTGACTTAAAGAAAAGAGGAAACCCAAAAGGAAAAAGGAAATGTTATTCAGTGAGAAGAAAGCACCAATTTCCCAGGACCTCTGAGAAGTGGAAGGGTTAGCAGTTGGGAACTGGGCTCTAGGCTCTATACTGCTTAGCATCTGAAGTCACATTCTTTGTGTTTGATGGGTCACTTAGCACATTTCTTCCACTCTCAACATGGGTCCCGCTTTAAGTTATCATTAAAAAGACATATAAAATAATTAATAAATTCTTCAAAACGTGTGCACAGAGACCAAACTCCTTAAAACTCTGCTCAGCTCTCTTTATTCTCTATTCTTGCTGAGAACCATATCATCATGAAGTTCTTGTACCAACTACTTTCTTTTTGCTTTCAAAAGAAATCTTACTTAAATGATTCAAAAGCTTTCTCTTTATGAGATCTATCCCTCAGTTATTCTTTTAGCCCTTGATAGAAATTTTATTAAATGATCTTCATTTGTATGATTATCAGACTGAAATTATTCTTCTTAGAGTTATATTATTTCAACTGGTTTAGGCTTTGACTTCCCTCACTGATTTTGTTTGTTTGTTTGTTTGTTTGTTTTGTTTAATGTCAAAAGACCCCATAAGCAGCTATGTGAAAATCATAAATGAATCCAAATTAGTTTCAGAACATGAGACTTATTTTGCCATAAAACACTGAGAGTAATTGAAAATCTTATCTATTTAATAATTACCAGCCCTGAGCCAATGCATACGAACTATTTCAGAGCACTTATGAGCTCTGTTGTGTGAACTGCAACAATATCTGTTGTATTTAATTGGATTTATTTTTCCTAATTTATGCTTTTGGCCATTAAAATCTAAAACTCAATTAGTTTGAATCTTCTCCCTCTTCAGTTCTTTCCTCTTTAGATTCGCAAACAATTTGTTTACTTTAAAATTTAGGCTCCTTACTAGGAATCATTTCTAGAACAAACATACAGGGGTGCTTTGAACGATCATCTAATCCTCCGTTTTGGTAACAGTTGACTAGCATGGGTGGATTAGAAAAACATTACTTTCTATTTGCTAAATATTAACTGATATTTTGTTTTCTATCCTGATTTGGGGAGTGTACTGGGACACACACTGGGTTAGTCAGGTATCCATAAATGTGAAAAGATACCTGAGACAATTAACTTAAAAAGATGAAATGTTTATTTTGGTTCGTGGCTTCTGAGGTTTCAGTGGATGGTTGCTTAGCCTTTTTGCTTTTGAACCTGTGGTGGATGCTATCACAAAGCGAGGGACCATGTCAGAGAAAACTGTTCACATCAGGGTGACGTGAAAGAGAGGAAGGATAAGGGGTTCCATTATGCCACTCAAGAGCACACTGTAGCTTCCAATGACCTAACTTCCTTCCACTAGGCTCAACCCACAAAAGGTTCTGTCACCTATCAAAATGCCACAGGCTGACAATCAAATCTGTAGCACAAGGATCTTTGGGGGGCTTTTAAGCTGTCAAATATAACAGATACTTTTAGGTCTGATTTTATTCTACCGATTTTCAAGAATAGATTTTTAAAAATACAATTGTTGCAGATTAAAAAGTGAGATGGTAAGCTAGGTGCAGTGCTACACACATATACTCCCAGATATTTGGGAAACTGGGGTAGGAAAATCATTAGTTCAAGGTCAGCCTCAGCAATTTAGCAAGACCCTATCTCAAAATAAAGAGGACTGGAGATGTAGCTCAGTGATAAAGCAATTCTCAGTTTAATTCCAGGAAAAAAATCAGAGCATAATATAAACAAATAAGCAGAATAAATATGTAAATAAATAAACAAAAAAGTGTGATGGTGGAAGTTGGAAATGGTGGCATGTGCCCATATCCTAGCACAAATTTTTAAGCGTGAAGGCAGCCTGGGTGATACAAATAGGATCCATCTCAAAAACAACAACAGAAAAACAGATGGGAGGAATCAAAGTTTTTTCTAGAAAGTTTGTACTAAAGAAAGCTCAAGCCAACATGATGGAGATTTGGAACTATTTTCTGTTCTATTATGTGCAGGGTCTCTGGTCTAATTCCTAGGTCCTCGATCCATTTTGAATTGAGTTTTGTACTGGGTGAGAGATATGGGTTTAGTTTCATTTTGTCACATATGGATTTCCAGTCTTCCCAGCACCATTTATTGAAGAGGCTATCTTTTCTCCATTGTATGTTTTTGGCTCCTTTGTCAAGTATGAGATACCTGTATTTATGTGGGTTTGTCTCTGTGTCCTCTATTCTGTACCATTGATCTACCTATCTATTTTGGTGCCAATACCATGCTGTTTTTGTTACTATTGCTCTGTAATATAGCTGAATGTCTGGTATTGTGATACCCCCTGCTTCTCTCTTCTTGTTAAGAATTGCTTTAGCTATTCTGGGTCTCTTATTCCTCCAAATGAGTTTCATGATTGTTTGCTCTATTTCTATGAGGTCCGTCATTGGGATTTTAATTGGAATTGCATTGAATTCGTATAGTGCTTTTGGTAGTATGGCCATTTTGACAATATTACTTCTGCCTATCCAAGAACATGGGAGATCTTTCCATCTTCTCAGATTTTCTTTAATTTCTTTCTTTAGTGTTCTGTAGTTCTCATTGTAGAGGTCTTTCACTTCTTTCGTTAGATTGATTCCCCAGATTTCCTTAACATGACTCAAAAAGAGCAAGAAATAAAAGCAGGAATCAATGATTGGGATAGAGTCAAACTAGAAAGCATTTTCTCAGCAAAGGAAATAATGAGCAATATGAAGGGAGAGCCTTCAGAGTAGGAGAAAATCTTTGCTACCCACACTTCAGATAGAGCACTAATCTCCAGAATGTACAATATACTCAAAAATATTTACATCAGGAATACTAATAACCCAATCAATAAATGGGCCAAGGAAATGAACAGACACTTTATAGAAGAAGATCTATAAGCAATCAACAGATTTATGAAAAAATGTTCAACATCCCTAGTTATAAGAGAAATGCAAAATCAAAACCTCTTTAAGATTTCATCTTACCCCAATTAGAATGTCTTTTATTAAGAATATAGGCAACAACTGGTGTTGGTGAGGATGTGGGGAAAATGGTACACTCATATATTGCTGGTGGGATTGCAAGTTGGTGCAGCCACTCTGGAAAGCGGTGTGGAAATTCCTTAGAAAACTTGGAATGGATCCACCATTTGACCCAGCTATCTCACTCCTTGGCCTATACCCCAAAGACTTAAAATCAGCATACTACAGTGATGCAGCCACATCAATGTTCATAGCTGCTCAATTCACAATACCTAGATTGTGGAACCAATGTAGATGCCCTTCAATAGATGAATGGATGAAAAAACTGTGGTGTATATATACACAATGGAATATTACTCAGCCATAAAGAAGAATAAAATGATGGCATCTGCAGGTAAATCGATGATGTTGGAGACTGTCATGCTAAGTGAGATTAGCCAATCCCAAAAATCCAAAGGCTGAATGATCTCTCTGATAAGTGAATGATGTGCATAATGCGGGGTGGAAGGAAGGCAAGAATAGAGGAAGGATAGATAGCATAGAGGGAAGGGAGGGGTGGGGTCCAGGTGTGGGGGGGTAAGAATAATAACAGAATGAGACAGACATCATTGCCCTGTGTACATGTATGAATGCACAGATGGTGTGACTCTACTTTGTGTACAACCAGAGAAACAATAGCTGTACTCTATTTCTGTTCAATGAATCAAAATTAAGTGAATAAAAAATAAATAAATAAAAAATAAAAAAACTTAATCAAAAAGAAAGAAAGAAAGAAAGAAAGAAAGCAAGCTTAACCTCAAAAACTCTATTTTCCACCTCATTTCAGAAACAAGGTCAAACACAAAATACATTTTTCTAATGTATAGTTGCTATGATATGTTAACAAAGCATTCCATACGTTTCAAGTCCTAGTTTCTTTTCTGATACCAGGACTTTTACATTTTCCCATTGACTGTTTTGATAGACCCAGGTGACTGATGATGGGTGGCTGGGTCTCACAAGGTAGGAACAAATTTGATTGTCTGCAAATTGGAAGAGAAATGACTACTCAGAGCAATTGTTAGTTGCATTTTTTAAATCACATTAGCCCTAAATCTAGGAAAGTTTTGAAGTCTTTCATAATTTTCTAATAGTCACCGAATGTCAATTTTAGCAACATTGAAATGATAGGGAAAAATGGAAATAATTGTAAAATAAGAGAGTTCTGTAAATTATTCCCTATTCGTATAATATTTATTGCCTAGCTTGACAATAGAATAAAATGTAATGTTTCCCATGAATAGAAAGGATATTCTCACAAATTCATTTTAAAAGTTTTCATGTTGTTTTCCTCTGAAGAACTTAAGCACAGCAACACTAATATGAAGACTATTTCCTGAGATATACTTATGTATGTATGCTGATTCATAACTTCTCAAATATTCATAGCATTGATACGAGTATAGATTATTTAGTTTAAAAATAAAAATATTTTCATCCATGAGTTAGTAAATATTTTAAGGTGGAGGAGAAGGGTAGCAAGAAGAACCACTCGTTATAACTGGATTCTCCCTTTCCAGTAATAAGCCCTGAGGTAGCTACAGTGCTTTGACAATATAATTATATCAGCTTGGGGATATGTTCCTATCTCCTGATTCCTTTTGGGCTTACTCATCAATCTTCAGTTTATAATTTGTCTCCAAACATAAATTAGTAAACAGGGAGGGACTGTGCTGATCACTAAATATGAAAGATTCACTCCATTTGTTTAACTAAAATTCTTATTGTAAACTAGTTTGTTAGCTTCTTAATTCAGACAGTAGTCCCTGGTATGTTTTGAAGAATCAAATTTCTGGTCATGAAAAATTATAATAACAAGATGGTTCTGCCTGAGCAAATGTCTGGCATCCCTTGGTTTTATGAGGATATTATTGTGGAAGAGTTCTTATTTCCAAATTCTCTTTGAAAGCGCACATATAAATTAAGATCTCTCTGTTCTCTTAAACATGTCTTTCAAAATTATTTTCCTATATTCTCACATTAAATAATAAAAAAAATCTAAATCACTATTGTATTTGAAGACACAATTTGAGAAACCCTTAATGTCCGTTCCTCGCACTTGCCATATATTCCCAGCACTAGAGCATCAAATAGGACAGACAGAAAAACAAGACCAACTGGCTAAAAAGACCCTGATTAAATAAATGGTGAGCAAAAAATATTCATGTAAGTCCTCCCTGTTAATGCAGACCAGGAATAGAGTGTGTCATCAAGCAAGGGAGCTCTAGTACCAGACGGGAAGGTCAAGGGTAGCAAGGAGGCTGAGAGCAGTGGCTTCAGACTCAGGTCCTCTGTCTTGGAGGCAAGCTCCCACCTCAGAACATTTAGCAAAGTTGTTTTTGCCTCAGTTTCTTGTCTGTGTGATAGGTATAACAGTAGTGTATCTAGGATGATGTGAAGTTGAAATGAGTTTAGGTATGGAAAGTTCTTACTTTAGATTAATGCTAGCTCTTAATATGGCAATTGCACATCCCAGGAGTTTTCAATTCTTAAAAGCACCAGGTTACAAATGGCAGACTTTAGTTATGATGAAAGCTAATGTTTCCCTGGAATAAATCAAAATCATCTGTGTTTAAAAGACACAAGAAATAAAACAAAACAAAATAACCTCCATACTTAATACTAATAATGTGAAAAGCAGGGGCAAATATTTCTCTCTTAAGATTTCATAAAACAACAGGAAAACCTACAGATAATTCCTTCCGTGATCAGCATTGTGTGTGTGTGTGTGTGTGTGTGTGTGTGTGTGGTGCTGGGGATTAAACTCAAAGCTTTATGCATGCAAGGCAAGCACTCTACCAACTGAGCTATATCCCCAGCCCTGATCAATGCATTCTTGATAACAGACTCCACAGCCCCAAGAAACTGTGACTGTTACCAGTAAAAAGCACTGTACTTACCTAAGTCTCCATATGCCTATAACAACACACTTAAACGTTTATTTAAACATGTTTTTGTGAGCTTGTCAAAGAAATGACATATTGGTGTTTTAATGTCTTTTCTTGTAGTAAGCTTTAGTTACAGAAGTGCTTTTGCAACTGATATTATAATGTTCCTTGGATATTTGTGACATTTTTTTTGTAGATTACAAGATTCTCCCAGTACATGAAAGAATAGATGTATTAATGTGGTCCAGTTTCTTTCCACAAGCCATCTATCACCCGAAGTAAAATAAATGGCTTTCAATGAGAGATTTAATCATAAACTAAAGGGAAAAGGAAGCTTTAAAGACAAGATTTAAAGACATGAAGCCATAGCTGAAGAGGAGGAAGGGATGTGCAGCAGTGGATCCTACATGATTCTGCAACCCTAGGGTTTCCCCAGTAAGATATAGTCACCAAATTATCCATTAGTATTTGCTCCCAATGTCTTCAACTGGTTTAATTAAAGACATTTGTAGCACTTACCTCCCTCTGTAATTAATGGTTCCCCAGAGGATGGTATACCCATGATGCACAGAAAACAGCTTTTCTTAAACATCAGTGTCCATACTAATAAATCCTTGAATGAAAGAAGGAAAGATCCATGAATCATGAAAGGAAATAGAAAGATGAGAGACCCCAAGATATTCTACAGTCATTTGAAAATCACCCAAATAAAAAGCCAAATAAATGCTTACACAGGTAGTCAACATCTCACCCTCTGCTTCCTTTGCCCCTTGCCATGAAGATTTCAGGACCTTACAATTTCTTTGAATATTTTCCTTTATTTCTCTAGGATTTTCTCAGTTTGACAAAGGTATTTTAAAAAAGAATTAAACAACTCCAAGCCCTTTATAAATAATGCATATAATTCTAATAATCGTGTCTAGATACCTTCTCTTACATTGTGTATTGCTATTCATTTTAATTAGAAATTTTCTGAATTAACAGTTAAATGTTTACATTGAGCACAAAGGTGAGTCTCAATTCATATCACCCTGCACTCTACTTTTCCAACAAGATATTAAGACCATATTCCTGCATATGACAGGAAAGAAAATAATCCCACTATGGGATTTACACTCCAAAATTACTATGACCACTGACTCCTAACCAGACTCTCTGCCATAATGTGGTTGATTGTGAAATATTTGTTACAATAACCCTCCTTTGTCTGCAGTTTCTTTGTGTTTTCCACAGTCTGTAAATATTAAGTGGAAATTTTCAGAAATAAACAATTCATAAGTTTTAAATCATCTGACTTCCTGACTAGCATGATGGAATCTGTGCCATCTCACTCCACCTCACCTAAGACGTAACTCATCTTAGCTGTTCCACCTATCAATGATCAGATCAAAGATCCCAGCACCAGGGTACTTGTGTTCAATAAGCATTATGAAGTCGACTAAGGCCGGATCACAATTTTTGTATCACTCACATCACACTTCAATTCTTCACATATACATTGCAGCATCTCATCTCACATCAGGTCAGGAAGAAAGGTTAGTATAGCACATTAAGACATTTAGGGAGAAAGGTACCATGTTCACATAACTTTTATTATGTTATTATAATTATTTGATTTTATTATTATTTTTCATCTCTTATGATGCCTAATTATAAATTAAACTATATCATAGGGAAGAATCTGTAGGAAAAGGCAAAGTACATATAGAATTGGTAAGGAAAAACAGCAACACAAAAAGATTTATTGCTGTCCATGGTTTCAGGCATCCACTGAAGGTCTTTGATAAGGGGAAACATGGTCTAACTATGAAGATTCCTTTTACACAGATACTCTGCATTTTATTTCTAAAGAAACTTAGACATCTTGAAATTCTATTATATTATTTCACTATTATTAAAAGTCTGTGGCTAAAACTTCAACCCTGTATCCAAAGGTAAAAGGCCACGTAAACCTTCTCCGGTGCCAATTAAGTTAATGAATGCAAAGAGAAAACTCCCCCTTAAAACATGGTTAAAATTTGATATAATTAGATTTTCCTAAAGATGCATGAATTTTAACAAGCTACTGACAGTTCTGCTTTAGGTCATCTTTTTCTTAAAAACTATAAGAAGTTTCTTCTATTTTTTTTTTTCAATCTACTGGTATTAAAACAAATGTATGTGGTTTTCAACAACTCTTACTGAATTAACAGGAAAAAGTCCCAGGTTAAATTAGTTATATGTGTTGTTTTAGGAGAAATTCATATTATACAAAATAATTGTTATTAGAAAAAAGAAAAGCATCAAACCAGTTGGCATCACTTCTGAATGGGGAGCCATGTTTGCAAGAATGTGCTATTTGATGGTAATAATGGCAATAAATCATGTGCTAGTGTACATATTGCATTGTGTCTTTTATCTCACATAGTATTGTGGGTTTCAAATCCCCAAACTTGCATAATACAGGAAAACTAACATTCGAAGCAATCTTTATGAACAGTTTTTCTGTTTCATAGCTTGCAGATAACAGCTTCCATCTGCTGCGAAAAAAGGAGTCTCTGTCAACAGAATCCACTTGATCAAAGAATTTTTTTTTCAGTTATTAAAAGAGGGAGAATCCATAAATTTGTGATTCTATGTTATCTCTACCATTTTCTGTTTGCGGCTTATACAATTTTCATGCTTTCAAATTGTAACAATGGTTTAACATTTTAAGTACATTTTTAGCACATTATTGATGGAGCATTAGGGACATTTGTGGGGTTTTTTTTTTCCTGTTCTTTAGCAGCTCATTGATAATTTTCACCACCACCTCCTATCTCCCTAAAGGAAAGGAAAGGAAAGCCTTTTCTTTGCCTATATAGCTATTCATCCACTCTAGAAATTTGTCATCTAGTTCCAAATGACTTACTCAATAGAGTTAAATAATTCTTGCTTAGTTCCCCTATCCTACTCCCACAAGCAAAGCTATCATGACATTTAGGCAAAGATCAGTTTAAGATTCTAAGACACTGATGCACTTGAAATAAAATCCTTTCCCGTAGGTGAACTTAAACTACATCCTGGTATGATATGGGAGAATGATCTGAATGTTTTTCTTTGCCTAGAATAAAATAAGGTGCCATGTAGGGAAAATAAAAAATAATCACCTTTTTAAAATGCATACCTTTAAGTGTTCCTTTGAAAAGAAAAATGTTCTATTTTGATCCACAATGTCATTGTGGTAAAATCTGACCATTTTTATATACTCCCCCATATCATTTCAAAATAACTCCTAATTCAGTCATTTGTAATTTTTGCCTATGATCTGTTTAAACATCTGATTTCATAGTCATTAACATGAATCGTGATTAAGAGTAGGGGCTAATATCAAAAAATATAGTTGTCCTAAAGAGATTTGCTCACTCCTGTGTAAATCTGCTCAAGGTAAAATCTGATCTGTTTGACAACTCCTCAATATCTCCCCATTGCTTGAGGAATTAAGCCCAAGTTCACGCATCTTCAAGACATACTGTCGACTTTTCCTGGTCTACTCTTCAAAATTCACCATATCCGTCACCACACATCATTTTCACCCACGACACTTTTACTAAAGAAGCTCTTCTTTCCTCTGGCTAATGTATATTTTAATACTATTATTTTAATATAAATACTTTGTTTCCAGTAAAACAACATGTATTTCTCACTCTAAAAGTCAAATGGGATTGTGTGGGAAACAAAAGTTTCCCCTTTTTACACTTCCACATCCTGTCAAATCTTTTTCCTCTGAGCAGAACAAAGTGCAAAATGAAAATATGGGACCCTTTTTCAAAAAGCAGGAAATATATGTTGTTATTGGTATTAAAATATGAAGTGGTTTTCTTTCTTCTGTGGTTTTTTCTCCCAACTTCTTCTGGTATTTTTTTTACTTGTAATTTAATGCTATTTATGTCAAGAAAAATTAAAATTTAAATATTTAGCATGAATCTTGACGTTCATTTTTATATCACACAATGACAATAATAAATGCACATACATAATCAGTTACATCTTCTCAGTATAATTATATAATAATTTTCATAAATTAATAATCAGTCTTCAGGTCATAACTCTAGGTCTTATACCTAAGCAAGGTAGTATATTAAAGTTACATTTGGACTTTTCTTTCATAATTATTTTCACTGGAGTTGATAATTGCCTTATTTGCTTGATTTTCTCTTAACTCTCAAATCTACAATATAGATTTCTTCTTCTTAACTTAGAAGTTAATCAGCATATATGTAATATTTTTCCCATTAGGGTGTCTTAATTTACAGTTCTCTAGGTTTATTCTCCACAATCTCTAAACTTCCTACTAACATTGTCCTGGAATTCTCTTCTTCCTCCCATGTTGAATCATTCATTTGTTTCCTGGGTACCTTTTTCCCCTCCTTTTTGAATTATAGTACAATGAATGCACCATTCAGTTCCCAGGAATAGAAACATAGGTGATCAATATTCTGAGAACTTGCCTGACTGAAAATACCTTTGCTCTACTCCCCAAAGTGATGGATAATTTGGGTTAAAGAATTTAAAGTAGAAATAATTTTCTGTCTGAACATTGAGGACAATGTTTCATGTCTTCTAACTGCAGATGTTACAGTCAGACATAGAAGCCTCTCTTCATACCAGTTGTTGGTATATGATAAATCCATTCCTCTTTGAAAACAATTAGTATGACAGGATTTTTGTTTTTCAGTATTTTAAATGTTCCTCTTATACCTTACATTTGACAATAAATCTGCTACCATCATTATAGTTGTTCCTCTGTGTATAACAAGTGTGTGTGTATATATATATATATATATGTATATATATATATATATAAATTTGGTATTGAACCCAGGGGTGCTTAACTACTTAGCAACATCCCCAGCCCTTTTCTATATTTTATTTAGCCACAGGGTCTCACTGAGTTGCTTAGGGCTTCCCTAACTTGCTGAAGCTGGCTTTGAACTTGAGATCCTCTTGCTTCAGCCTCTGGAACCCCTGAGATTACAGGTATGCACCACTGCACCCAGCTCAGGTCATTTTTTTTATTTTTTTACCATTATCATTTTTGAGATGTTTGGCTTGGATAGGAGACTTAGTCTTGTTTTTTGTTTGTTTGTTTGTTTGTTTTAATATGTCTATGGCTTAGGATTTATTGAGATTTGTAGATTTGTGAGTTTTTAGTATTTACCAAACTTGGAAAATGTTCATCTACTATTTCTTTAAATATGTTGTGTTCTTCCTTGCTCTTTTCAGAAATTCCAATTATATGAGTTCTGGATCACTATAGTTGTCCTGCCTCTAACTCTCTGCACAATTATTTTTTTTCCCTTTTTTCCTCTGTGCTTCATTTTAGATAGTTTATGTTGGTATATCTTCAGATTTACTGATCTCTGCTTCTACAATGTGTCATTTGTTGTCAATCTCATCAAGTGTATATTTCATCTTAGATATTTTAGTTTTCATTTGGGGGGATTTATTCTGGATCTTTTCTGTATCTACCTGCATATTCTTAACTTTTGAAACATGCAGAATACAGTTGTGATAAAAACCTTAACACCCTTGCCTGTTAGTTCTAATTGAAAGTTAGTTCTGGGTCAGTTTTGATTTTTTTTCTACTTCTTTCTTTGCATTATGGGTATTTTTTTCTCTTTCTTTTCATGTCTGCTAATTTTTCATTGCTTGCATCCTGTGTGAATGTTACCTTGTAGAATGCTGGTTCTTTTCATTGCAGTATTTAGTCTTTGCTCTGAGATATGGTTTAATTACTATGTATGTATGTATGTATGTATTTTGAGGTGTCGGGGACCGAATTCAGGGCCTTGATCATCTTACCCAAGCAGAGAGCTACATTACCAGGCCCTCTCTGGTTTAATTACTTAATCATTCTGGTTCTTGTTTTGAAGGAACTGTTAATTAGAATTAGAGAAGAACTCAGCCACCACTCACCATTTAGGCAAGACCCTTCTGGGAACTGAATCCTTGACAGGCCTCAAATTTTTCTGGATAGTGGGAACAGGCACCAGTACTGTTATGTCTAATTCTTTCAGGTGATTTTTTCTGACTTCAGACTGTTGCCTCATTCAGACTGCTATGTGTCAATGAGCACTTGTCTAAACACTTGAGGTACACCCTTGGTAGACTCCCCTTGAGTCTATCTAGATTGTTCTCCCCAGATACTCAGTTCCTTTCTCCCAGTCAGGGAGTCTGCTGGACTCTGCCTTAGTTCCTTTTCCATGTGCCACAGAATCCTCTCAAGGCTGTAGCTGGGCTTATGATGGGGCTTTTCTCATTTGGTAATTTGGGGATCACTGTCTTTTGTTGCCTGATGTACATTATCTTGTAATCTACTTTTTCATATATTTTGTCCTTGTTTTGGTAGTTTGAAACAGGAGGATAAATCTGTTCTTTTTTTCTATATCCTATCCAGAATGAAAAATCCCTTCCATTAGCTCTCATATTTTTAATTCCAAAGAAATTATCAAACTCTTTTTTCCCTCTTTTCCTTCCTCTCTTCCTTCCTATTTTGCTGCTTGGAACTGAAGTCGGGACCTCATACATGCTAAGCATGTGCTCTGTCACTGACCTACATCCCTAGCCCTGGCTTTCTTTTCTATGTTTTTATTTTTTCATGAAACCACTGTTTTATAATAGAGGATTAACTTACCTCTGTTTCAACTCTTTTTCCTATTTCTTTCAAAGGACATTTATTATTCTATTGATATTTTTCTTTCATTTGGTTGTTTTCCTAAAAAATCTAGTGATCCTTAAATGTTAGTTCATATTTATTATCAGGCTATTATAATATTTTGCATTGACATAATCCTACTTTAATATTTCACTGAGAAATCTCAAATTGTGATAAATAAAAATTTTTCTCTCCCAAAGATAATCTTCCAATAACCTGGCAGAAACTGAATACAAGGATTCTAAGACATAAGGAAAGGAGGCTGGGACAAAAGGGAGCATTTGCAACTCCTTCTACAAATTTATACTTAGTTCCCCTTTTTCAGTATAGCCCCAACTCTGGTGGTCTAGTGTTCAGAGACACTGTGCTTTAGCTACTCTTGAGAACAAAATTTTAGGACTTCTCTGCTATTTTATTTGCTGAGTGGATGAAGAAATGATTGTGCATTTCTAAATAATGCACAATAAAGTCTTTCAACCAAACCTGTTTACAGACTTATTTAACAACTTGAATTCAGAAGTCCTCCATATTCCTAATTTTAGATTCATGCAGCAGAATATGGCTTCAAAGTCTAAATTCTCGAGGCTTATTGGGATTCTTGCATAGAAACCAATTTGTTTCCTAATGGTTTCTGGCTTGATGGCTTAGTCTTAGCTTTCTTTGTTGAGGAAAATCTGTTAGTAGGCATTAGTTTACTTTCAACATATGGTTAAGGTGTCTAGTCAACTCAACTGTCAACATTTTTCTCCAAGGATTCAGGCCTGTCTTAGTCTGATATTTTATGGTATTTTGGGCTGCTAAAACAAAATACCATAAAATGGGAAATTTATAAACATCAGAAATTTATTTCTGACAGTTCTGGGAACTGAGAAGACCAAGAATAATCTGCCTCCCATTTTATGTCTGGTGAAGACTTTATCTGATTCATGGATGGTGTTTTCTAAGTGTCCTCAGTTGGTGGAAGGAGCTGCACAGCCCCCTGGAACCTCTTTTATAAGTATACTAATCCCATTAGTGAGGGTTCCACTGTCATGGCCCATTCACTGCCCAAAAGTTCCATCTCCTAATATTATTACATTGGTGATCATGTTTCAATATATGAATTCTGAGGAGACACAATATTCATAGAGTGCCTGTTTCAGGCAATATAGAAATATGTATTCCTATGGTGAAATCTGTGCAACACCTTAGGAAAGAAGAGATAACTGCCTGGAATGTATTGGCCATAATTGACCAGTCAATTTTCAGCTCTCACCTCAGACGTGTCTTAACCATGAACACTTACTCTGTTGAAAGTCATCAAACTCTCTTTGTTTTCCTGAGTATATGAGAAAATATAGTTCTCAGCCTCTGTATGTTTCTGGTCAGTGGAATGTGAGATGCATGATATATGACACATGGAAACTGAGGTAGTAAGAGGTCTTGAGAAATTCTTCAGCCTCTGTCTTTTCATGCTTAGGAGAACAGCAGGTGGCCAGCATCTCAGAGAATGAATGTCTGAAGGTCTGAATGACCATGTGGAACAAAGTGCCCATAAAAAGCCTACAATAGAACTTGCATGAGAGAGAAACATAATGTTATATGTAAGCCTTGGGAGTTGGAGATTATTTTATATATAGCTTAAGTCTAGTCTTTGTTGAATCATACTCTAACTCCCAAAGAAAGGGTTGAGTATCTATAGATTTTTTCTCTTGTTACTTATTAATATGTATTGTAATTGTCTATTTTCAATGACTCTTTTTCCACTAAAAGCTCTTTGAAGGCAGAGGTAATGTCATGTATCCACATTTACGCAGAATAAATAGATGAATGGCAGGGTTTAAGTATATTGTGTAATATAGTAAATGTAATTGATGCTTATACTTACAATAACCATATGGATTGAAATAATGTAGATGTGTTAGCAATAAAAATTAAATATAATAGTGTAATGGCATTTGTGTATAGTAACTGGGGGAAAATCCCTAACTTCTGTTTCCTTTGGCTTATTCTATCTCATTTATGTAGGAAGGACTTATTGTACACCTACTAATAATATACTGTGCTTCTACCTAGGACTAGCCCCTAAGAACACAAGAGAGGAATTGCATTCAATTGTAGGATTGACAACCTTACCTTGGATTTAGGAAGGAATTGGCATAATAGAATTTATTTAAAATGTATTGCCATATCAGTTCAACACTTACTATAATTATTTTAAATGCTACTTTCTATATTGGATAGGTTATGTCTACACAATAATGTTTTTGTCTATAAGCTAGTTGTTAAAACACTAAATTGGGATAAAGGTCTAAATATGTTAGTTCCAAAACTATCCATGGCAGAATTTCTCCTTGTTTTCTTCTATTCCTCTTTTTTTCTATTCCATGTATGTTGATTCTTCCTCCAATAAAAGACCCATTTATTCATCAGCAAGTATGCTTACTGTCTGGCTGACAATTTTGACAGTCATACTTTGGTTCAATGGTTTATTTGTTTTGTATACAGAATTGTATCTCCTTGAGAACAGAGTGAATATCACACCATATATTTTGCAGTGACTGATTCGGCAGAAATAGTTTCTAAGCCCAATAAGCATCTCTGTATGTAGTTGACTTACATGAACTTCTCTCAACTATTTTGAGCCCAGAAAGTCTTCATTAAACTAATCTGTCTCATAATTTCTTATATTCTTTTTATACATTCAATATTTATTAAGTGCACACTATGTGCAGACCACTTTTTGGGGGGACATAAAAGGGACAAAAGTGAAGGAAAAAAAAAACAACTCCTTTTTGGGGGTGGAGAGCCAACTCTCAGTTGGTAGAGTGCCTGCCTCACAAGCATAAGGCCCTGGGTTCAATCCCTAGCACCGCAAAAATAAATAAATAAAAAGACAAATAAAAAGAAAAACACAAAACTCCTTTCTCTTGGAGTTTGCAATTCTAGAATACAAAGATTAGACTGTGAGGAGGAGGAGGAGGAGGAGGAGGAGGAGGAGGAGGAGGAGGA